>ML685948.1:2180823-2242820 GCA_007922175.1 Pelusios castaneus
GGGGGTGACCTAGGAACGCGGGAGGGGGTCCCCCAGGAATTCGGGGGTGACCTAGGAACGCGGGGGTGGCCCCTGCCCGCGCACCCCCAGAGGCCAGGCGCGCCTGGGCGGCCCCTGCTGGGGGCGGCGGGAGGAACGTGCCCCCCTGGCCCGGGGCCCAGCCGGCCGCTCTGGAAGTTTCCGCCCGGCCCGGGAGCGGTCAGGCCGCCCCCCCCTCAGTCTCACCGATGCCGGGCGCCACATAGACGAAGTAGAGGAAGGACGAGGAGAGCGAGAAGAGGAAGAGCGCGGCCAGCAGCGAGCGGCGGGGCAGGAGCCGCCAGGCGCCCCTCGGCCCCTTGGGCCAGCGCATGGCCCCCGCTCCGCTCCGATCGCTCCGCCTGGCCGAGCCCAGCGCCGGGGCCGCTCACGGGCGGGGAGGGGGCGGGGCGGCTCCACGCGCTACGGCCGATCCGTCGCCAGCCCGCAGCCCAGCCGCATGAATGAGGCGGACGGAGCCGAGCGGCTGCTCCCGCCACCCCGCCCGCGCGGAACGGCCGGGCGCGCGGGGTGGGCGGGGCCCGAGGGGCGGGGCGGGGGCGGGGGGCCGTCTGCAAACTCCGTGCCGGCTACGCTGCGGAAGAGGGACCGGCCGCAAACTCCGCTCCGCCTACACTGCGGCATAGGGACCGGCTGCAAACTCTTGTCTGCCCACACTGCAGAATAGGGACCCGGCAAACTCCCCTCCGCCTGCCCTGCAGAACAGGGACCAGCTGCAAACTCCCCTCTGCCCACACTGCAGAATAGGGACCCGGCAAACTCCCCTCCGCCTGCCCTGCAGAACAGGGACCTGTCACAAACTCCCCTCTGCCCACACTGCAGAATAGGGACCAGTGCAAACTCCCCTCTGCCCACACTGCAGAATAGGGACCAGTCGCAAACTCCCCTCTGACTACACTGCAGAATAGGGACCAGTTGCAAACTCCATTCCTCTGACAGTGCAGAATTGAGACCAGCTGCAAACTCCCTTCCGTCTATGCTGCAGAACAGGGACCTGCCACACCTTCCCCTGTGCCCACACTTTTGAATAGGGATCTGTCACAAACTCCCTTCTGCTTCTCCTACAGAATAGGGACATAGCACAAACTGCTCTCAGCCTACACTGCAGAATGAATAGGGATCTTTTGCAACGTTCCATCTACCTACACTGCAGTACTGGGAACTGTTTGCAAACTTCTCTTTTTGCATATTGCAACACCCAACCTGTGTCCACAAATTAAAGTCAGGTTATAGTGCAGAACTCAGGGACTACCTGAAAACTTCTTTCTGCTAACTTTGTAGCACTCTGAGAGTACTGTAGTTTGAAAACAAGGGACCAACACTAGATAGCACTTATCACTGAGCTACAAGGGCATCTGCACAGTGCCCTCCAATCTCACACCAGCATCCAAAGAGCCAAAGTCCCCTTCACTGGAGATACTTTACCCATTACTCTATTCTCTCCCTAACTCACTCCAGTATTATCTGCAAATTACCCACCCCTCCCAGTCCTTCTGCAGTACCCAGATTCCCTCTGTCAATTCTTTTCTGTTCCCACTCACAACACTTAAGGAGCTTCTGAAAAGTATGCTTTTCTCCCTTTCACATTGCAGCCCCACATGTTTCTGCAGATTCCACTTGGCTTTTACACTATTATGCCCAGGAAACGTCTGCAAACATCTACAAACTACTTTTCTTTCCGACTCACACAGCAGCATCTCTAAATTACCTTTCCATTCTACTCACACTAGAGGAGTGTGCTATTTGTCTTCCTATTACACTGGTTTGTCAGCATATGAAAATGAACCCAGAATAAACTAGGATCTGAATTTAAAGCAGATTAACTATTCCTGATTATCTGCTATCATTGTCTGGTCAGAGTTTAGGTGTACAACCCAGAGAAACAAACAGAGTCCTGTGGCACTTTTAAAGACTAACAGATTTATTTATCGCATTAGTCTTTAAAAGTGCCACAGGACTCTGTTTGTTTATCTGCAATAGACTAACACGGCTCCCCCCTTGGAACCTGACAACCCAGAGCATTGAGGGGTTGTGTTATCACCAGCCCTACAGCCTGGGTGCCTTTACAGTGCTTCATCGCTGGAGCTCCCAGCCCTGCCGCTGTCAGTCAACCTACAAGAATGCATGTCACACCTTTAGTGTCTGTGTGCTAGACACACTGGCTCAGCAGATTTGACCCCCAGCAGCCCATCTACAACCCCACTACTATACCCTTGCTTCCACCAGCCTTGGTTACAACTAGCAAGATCCCCCTCCCCCCCCACTCTCTATCCCAAATCTCTCTGGAACCATGTATTCTAGTGTCCAGTCCTCTCCTGGATAGCTCCCAGAACTAAAGTTCATTCCTCCTGTAAAGAGATGAAACCACATCACAGTTTATTAAGTTAACTGGGATTAAGCTAACACCCTTCCCTTTTAACACAGCATTGAATTGGTTTACAGTAAAGTAAACAAAATTTATTAACAAAAGCCATAGGCAGCGTTAGCTATGGGGCGGGGAGGGGAGGGGAGGGGGGAGCGAAGGAGGCCGGGCCCTGCACACACACCCCTCCCCTGGGCTGGCTGCTCTGCCCCTGGGGGTGGGGCAGGCTGGCCCAGAGGCTGGACTCCACTTCCCTGTCCCACCCCTGGGCTGGCTGCTCCACCCTTGGGGCAGGGAGGGTCAGCCCAGAGGCCGGGCTTTGCACTCCCACCCCGCCCTGCTGCCTTCAGCTTGCACTTGCCCGAAGGCAGTGGGGCGGGAGGGAGCAGGGCAAAGCATGGCGGTTGGATAGCAGTGACACGGGCCCCACACTGTCCCACTAGGAGCGGGGCAGCATGGGACCCACGTAACCAGGGGGCTTGCACCCCACTTGTCCCTGCAAGGACGGCCCTGTTGCTTTCCCTTGTCTTTGTAGATTAAAGATCTTTGTCAAAGCAGGTTTCTCACTTATATTCAGTTCCAGACACTTCAGCTTCTCCCTTCTCCCTGACTGAAGGACCCAATCTTTCTCAGCTTGCACAAGCTCTGGCCTCGTGTGTTTGTCTAGTGATAGACTCCCAAGATGGCATATATCCTTGCCTATATCTTTCAAAGTTCATTGACTTTCTTTCAAGAGGCAAGATGAACTCATACTGTTCTTCCTTTCCTGTGGGTATCCCGTCCCCCTACATGATTTCCATGTAAACAAGACTTCCATTGTTTTTTATTTCACTGTATTTAATTTACATAGGAGACAGGTAGAAACCTGTGATATTCCCTCCTGTCTGGGCAGACTGTACAGCTTAATATCAATGAACACACATAATTCCTTACCTAGTGGTAATACATACATTTCACAATGATATTAATCTCCAATGTGTCATTAACTTTTAGAAAAAAGACCTTACTCTATACACTCTTATAATAACATTGTACACAATCCGTTGATTCAGTTGCTTATCACTCTTTCCAGTTTCTTCACTTCAGCTTCAGTCAACCCTACCCTCCATATTCCCCTTCTGTTCCTCTGTTTCCTTAGCCCCTTTTCAGTGTCGCCTATGCCTGTATGGCTAGCTAATCCCCCTCACCCCCCAACAAAACGCTACCTGAATAATTAGAAAAGAGTGAAGCCAACCAACAAAAGCCTAATGAGACAAACATGATGTTTGCAGAGCATCACATTGACTACCCTGCTTGTATGTTACATCCTGTCTCGTTAGATAGAAAGCTGGTTGGGACGGGGAGAGTCTGTTAGGGCTGGGCTATTCTTAAAAAGTTTTACCAGAATAATTATGTTGTGTAGGGGTGTGAGTATTTTCCCATTGTAGCTCTGCTGTAGATGTATTTAAAAGCCTAGTGTAGATATTTATATGTATAAAAGTGTCTTATACTGATATAGCTTTTCTCATTTAGGCTATGCATACACTACAGACTTCTGCCAGCCTAGCTGGTCCAGGGTGTGGTGAAGTGTGATCACTGACTGATGTAGCTGTGCTGGCAGAACCCCCCTAATGTAGATGTAGCTACAGGAGCAAAGCTCCACATATATTCCTGATATCGTTTCTTTTGCTCATGAGGGGTGGTTTGACTGCACGCAGGTTTGCAGCTGTAGGCAGGAGTGCCTTGTCAGCAGAGTTTCTAGTGCAGGCAGGGCCTTCCTGAGCCAGAATAAATAATTCTGGGGTAAGGCATATCCCATATGGTAGAATTGCATCCACACTAGGAGGTGGTATCTGACCCTTTAACTATCTCAGTAGCACAAGGGTAGCAAAATGTTTAAGTGCAAGGCAAGTCTTTATTCCAGTTTCAGTGGGGTTCCTAGGGGCGACAATTAGACAAATAAATAAATATTACAATAAATAACAATTAGTCTGGAGACCTCTATACTGAGAATAAACCAAAGAGTCTCAAATCGACAATATTAATCCCTACCCCTTCCTTTAAGAAAGTTGGATAATATACGGCATAATATCAATTCAAAGTATTTACTGACTGTGATTACATCTCTTGCCCCTCCTGATGTTTATGACTCAGTTCTGCTAGGACCTTCTGCAAGGTGGTGCAGGCCTTTCCTGCAGTGCTGCTGTTCCGCCACTTTCCTTTGTCTTTCTCTGCTCTTATCACACTGCAAGTAATAGGAAGAGCAGTGGTGCAAGGCTGTTCAGAGAGTGCCTATGAAACACAGCCACCGGCAGTGCAGCACACTCAAAATCCTATAAGGAGAGGGGGCAGCATTCTATGGAGAGAGGGAGAACTGCATTATCAGGTACAAAGTGCCTTTAATCTGTTCCTTTGATTTTGTTGCTTGTTAGCTGGAAAAGGGAAGGCAGAAAGCAGGAGTGCTCTGGTGATGTGGAAATAAGAAGGAACAGTGAAGAGCAAGTATAAGGAGAGGGACAGAAGAGGGATTGTGGAGGAATAGAGAAGGAGGAAGGCAGAAAGATGAGGGGTTTTCACACAGATGAAACAGAGGATAAGAACGTTATTGTCCAGTGAGCCAGACATCCTCCTGGCAGCCCTGCGTCTCTCTCCTATGCTCTGCTGCTCCCACTGAATTCCTCTTGCACTGTCATTATTCCCCCTTTTTCAGCTCTACATCATTGGGGACACTTCCTGCTATCTAGCAGAACTGGGAGAACTGTCAGCTAAAAAGAACTGACATCTCAGACTGAGATAAAGGAGGTGAACGCTGGAGGAAATGCAGAAAGGCTAGGACATCGGGCTCCAAGGAGAAGGGCCCTACAGGGACCTGCTGTGGTTTTGTCTCATATTGCACTTGGGGCTGCTCCAGGCCAGCTTAGCAGTGCTATGTCTGCCAGGTAGGTGCCGATTCTGCTGGTAGCCCAGACTAGCCTCAGCTTCTGCAGGAAGTGCTGATGGCTTTTTTCAACTGGATCACTGCCTACAGAAATGGACATTGTCTGTCCTCATCAAAATATATAGCATCCATCCAAAGTTAATAGCTTTGCCTGATTGTGTGCACCTAGCCGCAGTGGGTGGCGTACAAGCTAGTTTGGTGGTAATAGCCCTGAACAAATAGTTAAGGTACTCTATTGTCTCAGCAAACACACAAGTTTAATGAAAAGTGTAAGATGGTGAATGCGTGAGTCCTGAACAGACTGATGTTTTGGAGTATGAAAAGCAGCCACCCACAGAGAGCTATAAAGAGGTGAATTGGTCACAATATTCCCACATGGTGCCTCCTGTAAATGTGCAAAGAAGTGCAATCACTTATGAATAAAGAAGACAACGCAATGAAAGGGACAACATCTTTGTCTTTTGACTCCTTCAGTCAGTGACATAAGCAGCATACAAATATATCAACTTGTTACAGTCCAGATTTAAGAGTGAAAATCCCTTGTGCTTTGAAAGATGTATAGTCAAGACTGAAAACTACATGCAGATGGATAGAAAGGATAAAGAAGAACAAAAATAAAGATTTATTTTTAGAAAGAGTTAGGGACCCGGTTTTCAGATCTGCACCTACACAATTGCTCATGCAAAAAGTGTGAGTGTGACCAAACGTTCAACCACAGCAGCTTACTCTATTTTGCTAAATGCAGGCAAATGACCATTTCTATCTCTCATTCTCCCTGGCTGTTTGTCTGCACAATAACCTTGACTATGCACAGGACTGCAACAACTGCCAAAGCAAATCAGTCATGCAATTGGGGAAGCGTATTTTTTCATGGGTACTTCTTGGAACACGGGACTAAAAGTTTGAACGCCAATCTGAACTTTGAAAGCCAAACCTGCTAACTCACATGAACATCACAAACTGCCTTGGCTTCACTAGGATTTGACCTCAGGTAAGTTTCCTCAAGTTCGCGGCATTGAATTTAGAACACATCTCTCTTCTCTTGGTAATAAAGACAAGGTCTTTGAGGAGAATCTAAACGGATGCAATTAAAGTCAGTTGAGAGTATTTGTAAAGTAAGGAGCAACCAAACATGAGTAAGGGTAGCATAGAGTGTCCATAAAGGAGTAGAAGAAAATAGACAGAATTCTCAGAGCATTCCTTCACCCCATACTAAATTAAGAGAACTTTTTGGAAGTATGCATTAAATGATAGTCCAGTCTCTGAGTAACTGTCAATTTACCAAAGTCTGCCTCAGACTGTTTCTACAGACCCCTGGCATGCACAGAGTACCCTGTTTAGAAGAATTTTTTGTTCTACCAGCTTCTACAAATCACAGAATTTTGCCAGGACATTCAAAGTATAGCTAGCATTTCATGAGATTTATCGTCATCTCTGTCAAGCCTGGCACCTTAAATTCAGGTGTCAAAGAGGAGAGTATTTTGTTTCCAATTCTGTGCATGTAGAACACTTCCCTGTAAGGTTTTTGATGGTCAACGTCTCTCAGCCTCAGACCCTCTTTTATTCAGCAATATTTAATTTGTACTTTCATTTTCCTGCAGTTCTTCCTATGATCACTATCAAATATTTTATTTAAGAGATATGGTAGGCGATGGTAGCTATGCCATGCAGGGAGTGATTGAGAGTAAGGGCTGATTTGATCCTAACCATTATTTTATTTTGCAATCCAAGTCAAGAACATTAATCCTATTTTTCCATTTTTCAAGTACTCAGTTTTGCAACTTCCATGCCTGCTCTTGCTCCCTTTAATGTATACATTTTACACTAACACACCACATATACAAACAGTGTAGAGCATAAATAAATACACAGCACGACTCTTCATGCATGACCATTGAAAAATAATTACTGATGCAGCCACAAATCTAACTTTACAAGTTTTATAAAAGACACAACAGAGTGTGTGCTTAATTTCATAATAAGAGCACACCTTGGTGGCATTAGTAATATGAGACTAAGGGCTGGGTATGGACTACTGCTTAGGTGTATTGCTAATTTATTGAATGTTGCTGTGACTGGAGTTATAGTTAAGAGACTGAAAGCAGATAAGTATTTATGTTTTAATAATTCAACTGCAAGAACACAAGGGAGGAAATGCTCTTTTTTGCCTGAGGGACTGGCTCAGACCTGTTTTCAGACTACTTCACCTGCTAAACTTTCTACTTAGATTATTAAGGCCCTGATCCTGGTAGAATTTATGCACATGCTTAACTTAAAGAAAGTGAGTCACCCCACTGAAGTCTATTGGACTAGTCACGTGTATAAAGTTAAGCACAAGTGCCTTTGAAAGAGCAGGACTGACATCAATAGAAGAGAGACAAGGTGGGAGAGGTAATGTCTTTCATAGAACCAGCTTTGGTTGGTGAGTGAGTAAAGCCCTGCGCAGATTCAAATATGTGGATATGCATCCAATCTGCATCCGCAAGAAATGGTCTGAGGATATCCACAGCACAGATGCAGATATCCGCAGATATAATGTGGCTATCCATGTATTTGCAGGGCTCTATGAATGCGACAGTCTTTCAAGCTACACAGAGCTCTTCTTGGTCTGGCAGAAATGGTCACTGGCTGATTGATGACTGTTACACTATGGCACTTCCTTAGCAGTGTTTGAAAATTGGCTTTTTCAGAGCTGCCAAGGCATTCCCCACAAGGAGAAAATATTGATCAAAATGATTTGAAAGAGACATGTTTTTGCCTTGAAAGTAAATAGTTGTGGAGTGATAAGTCAAAATATTAAGCATTTGTTACTGGCATTTTCAAAAGATACTTTCTCTGGGTCTGTTTACACAGCAAAAAACCCAAAAATCTGTTGCAGCAAGTTTCAGAGCCCAGAACTATAGACCTGGACTCATGCTATGGCGCTGAAATAGGTGTATAGACATTCGGGCCTGCACTGGAGCTCAGGCTCTGAAATCCACCTACCTCCCGGGCTCCAGAGCCCAAATGTCTACACAGCTATTTTTGGCATCTGCAGACCCGAACTCTGACTGCAGCAAGGTTTTTTTTGCTGCGAAGACGTACCGTATATCTCTGATGGCATTAGCTCCTTTCTGGATACTGCTAATTTATCCCTACCAACCAGAGATGACTTACCCTGGGGCTCATAGAAATGCCTCAAAGGAGCAAAATCTTCTGTCTGGGGAACACCCCAGCTTGCAGCAGATGGCAAGTACTTTTGAACATTTTCCAGAGGAAAAAACTCCAGGCTTTCGTAAAGGAAACCCTACCCAGTGGTTGTAGTTTATTTGGATTTTCAAAATGCATTGGACAAAGTCCCTCACAAGAAGCTATTAAATAAAAAAGTAGCTGTGGCATGAGAAATAAGGTACTGTCATGGATTTGAAACTGGCTAATAAGAATCGGAACACAAAGAATAGGAAAAATCGTCAATTTTCAACATGGCCAAAGCTTAACAGTGGAGTGCTACATGGTTCTGTACTAGTAGCAGTGTTTAATATATTTATTGATGAACTATAAAAGAGAGTGAACAGTACAATGGCAAAATCAACAAGTGACACAACATTTCTTAGGTTATTGATATCTATGAAAGATTGTGAGGAACTTCAGAAGGACCTAATACAGCTAGGTAAATGGATAGCACGCTGATAGATGAAATTCAGTGTTGATTCATGCAAGTCAATGTAATGGAAAGGAAAAATGTGGACAACTCAGATGCATTGCTCAATTTTAAATTAACAAATTAGAAAAAAGACCAGAGGTGAAATTCTGGCTCCCTTGAAGTCAATGGTAAATCTTTGGTGACTTCAATAGTTTCAGGGTTTCACCACATAGTGTAAGTATGACAATCTTAATGAAAACCTCTGCTCAGTAAGCAGTGGAAGTCAAAACAAGCTAACAAAGTGTTGGGGTATATAAAAAATGTAATTGAAAATCACGACCATATTAAAATACCATTATATACATCAATGATATGTGGTCCCTTGGAATGCTGTGTTCAGTGCCTCTCATCCTAGCTAAATATATAAATATGCATAGATACAGCAAAAATAGAAAGGGGCAATGAAAATTATTAGAGACAGGGAGAAATTTCATATGAAGAGAGATGAAAAGATTGGAACTATTTAGTTTAAAGAGGAGATGAACCTGAGGGGACATGATAGAGGTAGGGAGTATAATGAATCGAATAAACATGATAAATCCAGGTATTCCTATTTACCTTCTCAAAAATATAAGACCAAGAATCTATCATTCCAGGGGAAACTACAAAAAAGAATTTTTTTTAATAAATGCACAATTAACCTACAGAACTCACTGCTACAAGTTGTCATTGAGACTAACAGCTTAGTAGGATTCAAAAAAAGATTAGATATTTGTATGGATAATGAGAATATTCACTATTACATTAGATAAGATTTTTTTAAACAAGGGATATAAATCCTCCATGGCATAGATTACACACTAATTTCCATAACTGTCTAGTTAGAGCATCTTGGCATCTTCCTCTGAAGCATCTGGTTTTGATCAGTGACAGATACAGGTTATTAGACTAAACGTACCACAGGTCTGATCCGGTAAGGTAATCCCTATATTTCAATAAGCTTTTCACTTCCATCCACAGCTGAACTCTGATTTATTCTATTAATATACCAGTATACTTCTCAGAAGCAAAGTATAAACATTTCCAGCAAATGAACTTAATATAAGTTTGTTTCCTCATTCCTCGGTTATGACTATTGGAAAGTGTTTTTATTTAATTGGAAAGCAAAGAAGTAGACTCTTTAGATACCCACATCTCCTCCCTGTGAAATCATTCACCTCTGGCCCGGGGAGTTAAATAAAGGTTAATGGGGAAAATGTTTGTGCAAGTCTTTTGTTCACATACTGGCAGCATATCACTGCTTATATCAGAACAACAACCGAGTCCTGTGGCACTTTTAAAGACTAACAGATTTATTTATCGCATGAGCTTTCGTGGGAGAAAATTCCACTTCGCGTCTGATGAAGTGGGATTTTCTCCCACGAAAGCTCATGTGATAAATAAATCTGTTAGTCTTTAAAAGTGCCCCAGGACTCTGTTGTTGTTCTGCAATAGACTAACACGGCTCCCCCTTTGGAACTATATCAGAACAGACTCAGACTATATGGGAACTGGAATCTAGTTCTGAATTTCACAGTTCAGGCCTGCCTTTAGCTGTAACCAAGCTCCTGAACCCCTTGCACTGAAATGAATTCAGCTCCAGCATAAGTGGATCTTCCACAGGTTTATGTAGCAGTTTCTATTCTGATTATTGCATTGATGCCTAAGAGATCCAGTCACAGACCAGGGCCTCATTGTGCTAGGCCCTGTACAAACTCAGACCGCACCATCCTCCCTCTTTGCATTCAATAGGGGATGTGGCCAAGGGTGAAGTGGTATAGTTGGGCCTTCCTTACACCAACTGGCTCACCAGCTTTGGTCACCTGGGACAAGTTACAGCTGCCTTCAGGTGCACAGCTGGCCCAGGGTTGGATGAGTACAAAGGTGACATAAAGTGACTGTTACAAACTCCAAGTTGCACAGTATATTCTTTAGGCACAGCCCTGACATTATGATCCAAACTTCCTGGCTATGCCCTGTCCTGAGAATTTCATCCTGCTATTCATTTCTTTATTTTTTATCCTTTTATGATCTAGTGACATGATAAAGTTGAGCAGGAAATGGTTTTTATGCAACTTAATGGTTGCTAATTATAAATGCCAAGAGAAAAAGTTCACTCCTGGCTTCCCGAAATACAAAGCTAGTAAAGGCTAGTGCTGAACTGTTCTAGGGTCTTCCTTAGCTAAGGAAACTATGGAATGTCATTAGGGAAAACAAATGCATTCAGGAAGCCAAAATGCATCCAGGTGTCTCACAGAATAAGCACAATAATGCCAGCATCTGGTTGGTAAAGCTGCTCAGAATATGGAGTGAGGCCTGTAGCAAAAACATGAGACTCAAAAGGAAGTAATAGTAATTTGTTACCAACGATCAAAGTTTGGCTGAATAAAGTTCATTCCTAATAGTAAATAACCTGTGTGTAATTCACATGTGAGATCAAAGTGTAATTATAAGATTGGCTTAGTGGCTTTAGTAGCAAAGGGGAATGGAAGATATGGGAAAATAAAATCACTTTCTTACGTTGTAACCCAGCCAAGTCCGTATGAGAAAGTTCCTCAAATAATGTGCACATCCAGTGGCTACTTTAAACCATCACTTCTGTATGCTAATATTGTTGCTGTGTCACAGACATTGAGGCCTTGACCCTGCACCTACTGAAGTCAATTGAAGCATTGCCACTCACTTTAGAATGAGACTTTGAGGGCTGAAATTTCGAAAGGGGCTCAATTCTGCCTCTTACTGTGCATAAATTGTGGGTGCAGATGTGATTTTAGACATCTAACTCACTGATTTACAGGCACAAATAACATCCATGCTCACCAATCTGACAGGTAATTATCTGATCATTTGGGCCTGCACTTTATTGTTCCTTCAAGTGATTGTGGTGCAAAATTCTTGGTTTTCGAAATATGGAGCCCACAGGCCATGAGCAGCCAGGGCCCCACGCCTACTTCTTACCTTATTATCAGTCTCTTTTTAAGACACCTCCTTCCACACATCCAAGCTCTTGTCAAGTCTTATCATTCTACCTGTATGATCATTTCAAAATCTGTCCCCTGCTATCTATCCAGACTTCTACACTTGAACTCAATCCTAAAGCATATCAGCTACAATAATACCTTCCTCACTGCCCTGTCCAGTGTCTCCAGAATCAACACCATTCTCTTCTGCTACTCTGAGGCCATATACACACTACAGACTTGTCCTGCAATAAGAGTTATTGAGGGACAAGCAAGCGTTATAATTATAACGCTTTACTGCGTCCACACAACACTCCTTCTAGCGAACGGATTTTCGCTAGAAGGAGCAGTGCATGGTGGGTACCTATCCCACCATGCACTGCCCTGCCAGCCGAAAGGCCCTAGTCCTGCAGCTGGGGCTCGGATGGACTGGGGCTCAGCTGCTGCCATGAAATTGCTGGAGCAGTGAAATTGACATATTTAACAGCTCCAGTGTCCCGGAGTGGCCTGGATTGGCACTCTGGGACATTTCCGGAGGCTGTCAAAAATGCGATAAGCGTCCACACAGGCTGTACCACGGAACAACTGTTCCGTGGTAAGCCTTACCACCCTCGTTTGGGTGGTTTACCTGTTGCGTGGCAAGAGAGCTGTTGCCGCGCAACAAGAAGCTTTAGTGTGTGGACGCTTTGATTGTTATCACGCGGATAACTTCCTAGCGTGTACAAGGCCTGAGTCACAAATACAGTTCAAACTGAGGTATGTTTATTATTATTGGAGTGCTCCTGGTGACACTTGCAAACATTAATTAGGAGGCTATTCTAGGCATATAGGCCTGCGTGAAAGAAGGCATGGAGTTGGCTGGGAGACTGGGAGGAGGGAACAGTCAAAAGAAAGAATTGGGTGGAGCTAGGCAGTTTAAACAGGTGTGGGAGGAGATACTTAGCGCTTATGCAGTGCTCTTCACCATCAAAGGGCTTTACAAATGTAAACAAATCTACTCCTTGCAAGACAGCTGTTATTAGTCCATTGTACAGATGAGAAACATGAGGCACAAAGAGGTTAAGTGACCTGCCCATAACCACAGAGGGAGTCACTGAAAGTGCTGCCATTAGAGATCAGGTGTTTCTTGTTCCCAGTACTGTGCTCATTCCAATAGACCATGCTGCTTCTTTGTATATGGTAGCATTGTGTTTGCTGTGAACTGTAGTGCACATTCACAGTGCAACCTGATTAGTTTCAAATGGAGCAGCATTAGGCCCAAAAGCACACATTTATTCATGCAAATAAGACAAGTGGGAGTTCAGCCGGGCAATCACCCACACTTTTAGCCAAAACAACCTTGGCCCACTTACCTCTCCTAAAATAACCCTAGGAACTCGCCTGCATTATAAACTACAGGACTCCACCATATTATCGTAAATGACAAGATCCTTTCTGAATGACAGTGGCATGAAAGAAGCACCTGAAATCAGCAACCTTTATTTCTTTTGCTCTTCTATGACTTGAAAACAAAGACATGGATTTTTTTTAATTCATGTGTCAAGTTTTAAATTGTGGGTCTATTTCTTATGGCCTAGCAACAAATGCTGAAATATGAGGTCTCAATCACAGAAATAGTGACAAACCTTAAAATACAGCCATGCTAGTGGGCAGTCTTGTAATAAAAGAAAGCTCCTGTCTGGATATGTACAAAATAGAAAAGCAGAGTCCATGTCCATCCTGTTAGTTAACTCCCAAATGGGCCAGAGTATTAAAAGGATGAGATGAGTTTGTCATATGAAATAGGAACTCTTCCAAATATATGGGTATCAGATATACAAACACCACCTTGCCAGGCTTTAAGCAGAGGAACATACATGATAGATTTCAATCACCTAGTACAATAATAAAGGCTATGTCTACACTTACAAAAGCTAGCTCGACTTAGTTAATTCGAACTAATTTTAGTTAATTTGAATTAACTTAATTCGAACTAGCATGGCCCCACTAGAATGCTAATTCGATCTAGCCATGGCCATGCAGGGCACTTGCTTAGTTTGAAATTAGTCAGTTGCAGGAAGGTCAATCTGCTGATTAGTTCGAACTAAGCAGTTAGTTCGAACTAATATGACCACATTTGACTTAGTTTGAATTAACGGATCTAATTAACCGTTAATTCGAACTAAGCAATCAAATTTATTAGTTCGAATTAAGGAAACCCTTAATTCGAACTAATGAAAGCCTAGTGTGGCCAAAGCTTAAGTTAGTTCGAATTAAGCTTCCTTAATTCGAACTAACTTGCAAGTGTAGACCTAAAAAGAGCTTGACTGCATCTGACAAGCTGTTGCTTACTGCATTAACCATATTAGCACAGAGGATTGAGAAATTCTAACCAGAACCCAGACTGAAACTGAGAATAAAAAGCAGAAGTATTTGTGAGTATATGTTTGTGACCTTGCCAGCCTGAGGTAGCCACAAGAAAATGCTAAGATCAAGGCAGGCTGCGAAAGGAGAGCAGGTTCTCCCAGTCCTAAACAATGAAGTCAGGCTTCTCCATCAGTCACAAACAATGCTTCTGATTCTCCACACCGGTTACCAAGAAGCCCCAACAAAATATAAACAGCCCCCTTTACTGCATTTCAGTCATTGGTTCCCAATCAGCCATTGGGTCTTGTAAAGAAATAAGCTACTTAAAACTCCATGCTCTTTATCCAAAGCGTTCTTCTGACCCCCCAAGGATCAGCCACGTCACCAAATCAATATGAGTTTGGATCTTACCCAAATTAACATGCTGCCAGTCAATACTTTATAACTAAAACTAAAGGTTTATTATGCAAGGAAAGAAAAAACGATGAGAGAACTGGTAAAGAGTTGAAGCAATCAGATACATAAACATTATTAAAAGTCCATATACATCAAGTTTCTAGTAGAATTTGGAGTTTGCAGGCTTGTGTAGTTCCTCTGGTATACATCCAGTACCTGGATGGGTTTCAGTCCTTTGTTTCACAGCTTCAGTGGTAGATGAATAGATCCAGAGGTAGGTGTGCTGGCATGAGCCGAGGATCACTGCTGTGGACTATACAGACATACCACTGACTTAAGTGGGATTTAAAAACGTGTTTAAACGATTTGATTTAAGAATGTTGACTATTCCAAATGTGGACTGTTGCAAATTTAAAGGCGGGTCTATACTAAAGAGCTAGGTGAAAAATCCACACCCCTGCATGATGGATTTAAGTTGATCTAACCCCCAGTGTAGACAGCACTAGGTCAGTGGAAGAATTTTGTTGATCTAGCTACTGCCTCAGGAAGGTGCATTACCTATGCGAGTGAAAGAACTCCTCCCATCAATGTGTAGTGTCCACAGTAAAGCGCTACTGGGAAGCAGCTGCAGCTGTGACCCTGAAACATTTCAAGTGTAGACAAGCCCTAAGGATCATTTTTGGTTCTTTCTCTTCTACATTTAATTCCTACCTATTCCCAGCATTCATTGCTATCTACATTTTACTTTTATTTTTTTTCCAAAAGGGAGATTTTACCTTTTATTTACTCCAAGGAAATCCTGCTTCTTTTCCTCCTTTGCTCCGTATTGCTCAGATTAGTGGGGGTGGATAGGGAGAGTTTCTTGCTGTTGTTCTATATATAGCCAATTCCAAAACATTTGCAGGAGAAAGCATGACTGAGGGTGGAAAAGGTGGTGTTAAGTTAAAGAGGCCTTTGCCCGGCTCTGCTGTAACTTCTATTCCAAGTGATTTATACCTCATCTGGAGAACCATGGTTCAGAGCCCAGAGTTGTTGTGTCTAATGATCTGCTTGACTGCATTCTGGTTTTGGCAATGTACTGTGTAATATTTTTTTGCATGGAAGTGTCACTATGAGGGAAGTTAATTGGTTTTAATGTAGATGGTGATGAGAATGTTTTCAAAAAGCTATTTGCATACATTTTCTAGAACATAAAATGTGTAATTCCCTCCAAGGCTGCATGCTCAGACACACTGAGATTGTTCCAATGGATTAGTCAGCTACACAGAATCCATCTGAAAAATTAACAACCAGAAATTCCCCGGAATGAAACATAACTAAAAACTAGATCCATTAAATGTGGATATAGGATTACATGTAACAAATGAAATAATAATACTTATGCAGATATAAACAATATATATCATACTGTAACAAACCCATAACTATTTAGGGTTTCATAGCCACCACTATGCTATAGTGAAAGGCCATTCTGAATTTTATAGCACTGGGGATATAACCCAGGACCTTTTATTTCAAAAGCATATACTGCAACCACCTGAGTTAGAGAAACTTTATTAGCTAGTATATCAACATAGGGCTAGTGACACACAACTAATCAGTTCTGATTCCCTCAGCAGAAAGAGAGTGTGAACGTATTTGTACACACACACACACACACTTCAGTGCAATACTTTACAAACAAGCTACTAAGTAGATCCCATCTTTCTTGATGTATATTATTGAATATATTCCCCATGTTTATTAGTATGCAGATTTTACTACAAGGAGATTTTAGTCCTGTCCTCTGTCTGATCCATGGACACAACTCCCTTTTCCTTTAGTGGAACTTTTATACATGACTCAAGGCCAGCATACCTCTCCAGTTGTCTTGGATATTTATATAGCACAAACCACTGTAATCTGACCTAATACTTTTTAGGGAAACACTAAGAATCTCCCTGCCAAACTATTAAGTTTTACCAAACAGAAAACCTAACTCTTAGAAACCTCAGGAATTGACAGAGACAGGAATCAGAACCCTGTGAAACTTCTTGGTCCAATCTCATATGATAACAATCTTACATTTATATAACATCTTTCAGTGTAAGGAGCTCAAGGCATTTAAAAACTGATTTGCTACTCTGCAGTCAATGCTTCAGGAACTTGCACGGTGTAAATGACTGCCTGGAAGAGGCTAAGTACCCTCAATTCCAAATGAAGTCAATAGGGGTTGTGAATGTACAGTCTATCTAGCAATCTCTCTCTCTCTCTCTATTATATTGCTCTTAGTTGACACAATTGCATTTGAGACTGTGTACCCAGAAGAATACACAGCAATAGTACAAAAAACCGGACAGGATATGTGGAATATCTTTTGCTCATTGGGAGTTTTAGGGAAGTAGTGTGACCATCCAAGTTGGAATTTGGTCAAGACACCATCGCTAACATTTTGACTGTTATCACAACTGCCGTGTCATCTTGAATGGCCACAAGGTGTAACAAGAACCAATGTCTGGAAGCTGAAGCCAGATTCCTCCAGCATCCCCCAAACACATCCTCCAGTACCCCCAACTGTACCCTCCCTTCATTTCCCCGTTTCCTGAGGCAGCATACTCATTCGGGAACTTGAAATACGGGAACCATAATACAATGATGCCTTTCTGGCCTTAACATGTATGAATCTAGAGCAGGTACCTCCTGAGGTCATAGTAAGACATTGATTCAAAGGAAGAGGTCTGAGTAGCACGTCAACCTGCAGTACTAAGGTACATGGAGTTTTATGTTCCTATGTATCACTAATTTGTTCTTCACAGCTGCTGGATGTTGCTGTAGGCTAGAGTTCCCTAAATACAGTGCCTTGTTACAATACAAACTAGACTTTACTTTTCAATGTGCAGTTATAGGAACAGACTCAGAATGTTACTTTTATAGTGCATAATCTGTGCTTAAACCGTCAAGTTTACAAGGACATTCCAAGTTTATATCATTTCAGTTTATATCATGTTGACACTGAAGATTTCTTAGGTTTCCAGTAACTTAAAGTCAATAGTGAAAACTCAAAGCAGAGAGAAATTAAACTTCTAACACCAGGCCATATCCCGAGACTGTGATTCAGATTTTCCTCAGTCCTTTCTCAGGCAAATTCCCTTTGAAGTCAATGGAATCCTGCCTCAGTAAAGACCGAGGGCCTAATTCTGCTATGCTAGCTTCACATAGGCAGAATTCCACTAACAGACACCTAGTTATTTACTTCAGAGATGAGAGGTGAGGTCAGAATCAGGCCCTGAGGCAAGACCTCAGGATCTGGTCAGAGGAAACGAGTGTTTGCTCCCTGTAAGATTCCAGCTAAATGTCTCCGTTTTTACACTACAGAAGTGAAAACAAATGAGGCTAGCTGATATCACTTTTCCCTCAGCATCCCCTCATCAGGTTAAAGAAGGAAACAGTCTTTTAACTGGATGACCTCACCCTTCCTCCTTCTCAAAAGTCCCACTTGAATCTATCTCAAGAGTGCATCAGATCTCAGTTTTAGAATTCCTAGCTACATAGTTTCTATTTCATTCATCCTATTTATTAGTTTCATGAAATCAGCTCTGACCTACCATCAGGGCTACTCTAGCTGTAGGCCAACTAGCTACCTAAGAGGGCAGCTGGGACGTGAGTGAGTGGTACTGCAACCTGGAGCTTGCCCTCCCCTCTTTTACAATAAATACTGAACCATAAGTAGGATCACCTCACCACACCCCTCCTCCATTCTCCTGCCTCCCCATAAGTTCAGCCTTACAAATCTTTATTGTAGGGAGCAGGAGGGAGTAGCACACTGAACTTTTGCCTAGGATGGCAGACTGTCATGAATGGCCTCTGCCCATGATGTAGCCATGGCTGATCATTAGTGCTAAGCCTTTATCACTCTTGATTTCTCTCTCTGTTTCCCATAACTCTGCACTTCTGCCTCTATCTCAGCTCCAGAGAGAAAAGACCCTATCCCAGTCCTTTATTAGGGGCAAGAAAGGCCATATTGTGTTGGGAAGTGACATCGCTAGATGTAAAATAGGATCTGATTGTAGTACACTAGAAATGATTCGTGTGCTGTATGTTAATGAGAACTGTGCTTTATCGAGAAAGCTAAGGTTACGGTTATGCTAAGAAGCAGGACGTTCTACTGGTGAAAGCTTCACAGACACGCCATTTTTTTTAAAAAAAGCACTTCTAATAAAAAAGGAGATGTGGGGAAGAGTGTGGTATCATAGTAAGAGCAAGAGTCAGCAACTGAGCTTCTTACTCCTAGCTGAGTCACTGACTCACTGTGTCACCTTGGATAAATGACCAGACTCCATTTTATCCATTAATAACAATACTTAACTAGCAGAGGCAAAATGGTCCAGTGGATGGGACATTGGCTTGGGCTGCACACTAGCTCTACAGCATGTAGCACGATGGAGCGCTCATCATGAGTGAGGCTGCTAGGTTCTCCTGCAATATAAGTAAATGTGTTATTATTGATCGTTGCCATTTACCATAGAGACAGAGAAGAGCCTCTGAAATCCCTCAGTGAGTCAATGAGACCTGCATTCCAACTGAAGGTGGAAAAATACTGGTGAAGACATGGATTACGCAGCACTTCATCATACACCTCCCAATAAACTCTTCCCTATGCTATTCCCTTTAATTAATGTGCCTCAACCCTGACCAGAGTCTGAAGGGAGCTAATGCTACATAGCCCACTGTCCTTGTCCATTCTTCTGAGCCTGCCAGCTAAGGGTATGATATGACAATGTCTCTGAACAATGTCTCCTCCGGATTCTTGTTGCTCTAGGCTTGGTCTTGTGTCAGTTTCATTCTTTATTATTTTATGCTTGATAACAGTTTATTGGTATTAACTGTGCTGGTACATATTGCCCAGCAATGCCCAGCCAGATCCCATAAGGTTTGATTTATTTACATTTACAACTGTCCTGTATAAACCCAGGACTTATCACTTTCAAATATACAAAATATTAAATGAAAAGTAAACAAACCACTGGAGTCCAAAATACTTAGACATTTCCAGTCACTAATACAAAGGGGGCAGGAGGAGGGCTATCTGCTGATGGTTCACACTCAGATCCTTCCAAATATATTTTATTAAGACTAAGACATCTTAAAAAGATATAAAAGCGAATCTGTTCCAGGGAAGAGTTTAAAACAATTTATCAGTCAGCGAATCCTCCCCATCTGTCCAAAACCAATAAAGCAAGTACATTACATGGTTGTCTCTTTTCCTCCCTTCTTTCAGTGGCATCCTCTCTATAATTAATACATATCCCGAGTTTGATAGCAAAGGTGATTCATCATCATTCCACTCAACCTATGAGTTCTTCTCCTTCTCAACCCCACCCTAAACTGTAGGGCAGGGGAGAGGAATAAAAGAAAGGACTGGAAGCAGATGATCTTTTGACAAATAGGTAATTTCAGACCAGCTCACTGACATCCACTGCATCTGGCATGGATCTGGCAACATTTCAGGTGCTGCTGTGGGCCTGATCCAGAGGGATGCTGAACACATTTCAAGGGCACTGAGCATCTCTGAGATGCAGATGTTGTATCAACAGAAGGATCAATGTGAAAGCATAGTACAATCCCTCTGTCACCCAGACATGCAAGCAAGGAACATGGACTATTAGGCCCATGTAGGTTCTCCTGTTCTAAATCATCTTTAGAACACACAACTGACCTTGCCTACCAAGTGAGCTTGCATCCCTTTTGCGAATGCAGCTCCAACAGCCAGCCACTGTCCTGCAGAACTGGGCATCCAACATCAGAAGCTGGCTTGAGAGCTGCTGAAAATTTGATCCTTATCGTCACTCAAATAAAGAAATTTCTTTTAGAGACGTACTATTCTCTCCATTTTACAGAGGGGGAATTGAGAAAGGAAAGGCTTAGTGACTTGACCAAAGTTACACAGGAAGTTTGTGGCACAGCAGGATCTTGATCCGAGGCTTCCTAAGAACAAGGCTACTCCCCTAACCATTGGACCATCCTTCCTTTCTTCAAGAGTAAATCTAGCATAACTCTGTTGACTACAGTTAGTTACCTCCCCTTTTACACTGGTGTTAACTGAGAACAGAATTTTGCTTACACCTGAAGATTAGGTATTCCTCCCAAGCTTCCAGTGCATGATTACATATGGTTAGTTACTCATGTGTGTCTGCGCCTAAGACGTCACATAATTATTTACTTAGGCTACTACATACTACAAGAAATAAGTCTATATACAATGATACCTACAGCCACATGATTTTGGATGAGTTTTAAATCATTTTGAAATTTCTAGGGGCTTTCAAAAGAAACATTTCAACATACACATTTCCCAGCAGATGCTCATTAGACACGCCTCATGAAATCACCAATGAAAAGTCTGTGGAAAGTCCTCTTTCAAAAAATGATCATTTTGTGTTGCACCAGCGCTCACAGAGCATGACAAGCCCATCTGCGCAATTATGTCACTGACAGTAAGTTTGTTCTTTGTTTTCTTCAGTGATGTCTTCAGGTCAAAATATGAAGCAACGTGACATGTTCTATTTATGAATTAAGGACAGGAAATGAGGATTGCTCTCTCGCCGTCATGGAGCATTTTATAGTTTGTAACCCTATGTGGTTTGGGTCCTAGTGGTCTGAGAGATGCACCATTGAAATCACTTAAGATAATTCTGTATCAGCCTATAGATCTGACACCTGAGACTCGTTTTCAGTGGAGCCATAATAAATTTACACGAACTCAAGTTCTGCCCTTGAAACTTTAAACACTTTGTATTTTCCATTTATATCTTTCTCCCCAGTTCCCACATGCAAACACCTTATATGCCTCCCCAGGGTCCTTGTACCACCTTCCAGGTCCCCTCTTCCTTGCCCAAATTCCTTGTCCTCCTTTCCAATGCTCAGAGGGTTTCCTGCCCACACTGCAACCCTCCTTCCATTCCACATCTGCCCTCCTCCAATGCATCGCTTCCTCCTGGTTCCTTCAGAGCCCAGTGCCCACTCATACTGAAGATGGGAGCATGGCTCCATGCTACTTTTCTCATTCCCTATCCTCAGTCCAGGCCCCTTACTCCCCGCCCCCACCCTTTCATTCCCCTTCCCAAGTTCTTGGCCCACCACATTTCCTCTGGTCTCCTGCCCTCAGTCTGTTCTCCTTTCTCAGCTGAGTCAAGCAGCTGGAGTTAGAAGAAGATCGTTTATGTTATAAACTGTTCTGTTATCAGCTTTGCACTTTAGACACAGTACAACAATCCCTTTTTTATTAAAAGGCTCATCGCCTCAACAAAGCCAACAAATGAATGTGGAAAATATAACCCTAAAAATTTTTTAAAGAAAAGGTAAACTACTACTTAATTTTCAGACAACCATGACTAGATCCTGGAGCCTATCCTTTTGTGCCAGCCACTGTTCAGGTGGCAGGGAAGATGAAGGGGCAAAGGTGGCTATTAGATATTTTTGTTCCACATCAATCCTGGGGCCACTGGATGATTGAAGGATGCCTTATGCTGGACCAGCTGCCAATGGCTCTCAAGGACTATTCCAGCAGCTGAGGCTCACCAGAACACACAACAGCCATAGCCATGTCCTCTTTCCTCTGAGTATGCCCACTGCACAAGATTCATGGGAGAATAGCATAAAAGCCCTTATGGTGACTAACTCTTTTACTGACTGAATTCATCAGCATGAGAGATATATGTCACCACATCACCCAAAGCTGATTGTACAGGAAGAGTTGTGGGTATTTGACCAGAATAAGATAAGAAGCCTGACGTATCACAGACACAACTCTTCTGTAAATTGCAAGCATGGTCCTAAAATGAGGGAGGGAGGAATAGCAGCCCTTTCAGTTCTAACATTTTTTTAAAACATGCCTACAGTTTATTACATTTTGATGCAAGTTACAATAAGATTCACAAACACATACAGCTAAAGTGGGTATGAAAGTGTCTGCAAAAACTGTAGCAAAAACACTGCAAAAACATTACAGTAAACACTGTTTGCAGCAATACCTTTGTAAGAGCAACAGCTGCTTATGAGCAACATTTTCCCATGGAACACTTCCCCTATTGTGAATTGTCCGCTCGATAACAGAAACAGCCACCATACCACATTTGTGTTGTCACATGCAGGAGTATTGCCTGTAGGAGTGTTGCCTGCCTTCCTCACCACCCATTGCATCTTTCCATTCCTGCCTCTGGTCTTTCAGAGCAGATTACAGGGCACTCAGTCCCCCTCTCTCCTTGCCCTGCCTGACAAAATCTTCTTGGAGAGCATGTGTAAGGAGGGATTTTGGGGGAAGAATTTTTCAGGGGGAAAGCTGGAGGCAGGGTGCAGCTGCAAGGTTTCTTCCTCCCTTCCTCAGCTTACTGGTGTGGGCGGGCAGGCAGGGAGGGGATGGACCTTGCTATTTTGTAGTGAGGAGTATCATGGACACCCCTGAAGCTCTGAGCTCTTCCCTGTATCTCAGTTGCCAGTGGCAGGTTGGAGGGGCAGGGAGGGAGCTACCGTTTTGCAGTGGGAGGTAAGGAATCTCCTTCCTCCAAACAGTGACCTATTCTTCTCCTCTGTCAGGACTAGGAGCCACCTCTGAGCCATCCATCCCCCATCAGGGTGGGGCATGAAGCTGCCAGCAGGAGCATCCTCAGGCTGTTCTTGGCGGTCCTGTTCACTCAGCCATTTTGCTGATTGTGGGGGCTCTTCTGCCAAACAAGATTCCCCTTCTCCATTTCCCCATAGGGTTACCAGATGTCAGGCAAAAGGAGGACATGTCCTCCTTTTTAGCTTCATGTCCTCCGTCCAGCAGTTAATGTGCCCCCTAAGAATATTTCTGTTGTTCAACTTGTTCTCCATTTTTATCATGCTGCCATGCGTTCATTAATCATTACCCATTTTCCATGACAATATGGTAATGACAGTTATATTAATACTACATTTTCTCCATGTCCTCCTTTTCGTACTTCACTGTCCTCCCTTCCATGCTTTGGTATCGGGTAACCAACTACGGGCCATACTTGGTGTTGCCACACCCTTCAACGCCCCACCCCGTCCAAAACACTAATTCTTCATGCGTCTTGGGTCAGATGACATTCCCCATAACAACAGCCACATAGGAGCAACATAATAAAAGGGCATTGATATGTTGTTATTAACAAGTGTCTTCTGTACTGGAATGCCTGTGCATAATGACTAATAATCCTAATTATTAAACTTGGGTTGCAACTTCAATTGGGTCTTCAAAAGTGCACCCAACTATGCAGACATATATGCCTAAAAAGGGCTATCTCTTTAAGAGACCTGCTGAGGATGGGTTACTGTTGCTGGGCAGATTAGCGACCCACAACTAGAATCTTCTTGAAGCAGGGAGTGGTAGCATTTTTTAGCATGCTCCACAGGATGCCCTGCTGGTGTGATCAGTCAGATTCCATGAGAGCAGCAGTCTGTGCAGACAGCAGGCAGGAGCTGCTTTGAGAAGAGCCCATGTGCTCAGTTTTCAGGAGAGAAGCTGAGCCAGGAGTGAACAAGATGTTTTCTCCCTCTAATGGAGTCATCTGCAACAGATTTTGCAGACATGCATATGGGACTGAGGGCTGGTTGCAAAAGCGAAGGAAAAGCCTGCATGGAATGCTACAGAAGATTCCTGCAAAGAAAGAAAAAGAGGACAGCTATTTCTTGCCATTCAAGTCTCTACATTTGAACAAAGACTGTAGCTGAGAGTTGGGTGAACTCCACCTGGACTTTGGGACTCTTGGGTATCTTTCACGCGGGGGTTTCTTTAGGGATTGTTCTTGGTTAATTGTATTTTGTTTTCTTAGGATAAGGTTTATTTAGTTAGTAGTTAATAAAGTTCATTGTTATGTTTGGTTTTAGTAGTATTTTAATGTGAGAGGGTAACTCTGAGCAATCTTTGCTGTGAGTCCTGTACAGACTGGATCCTGGGTCTCCAGCTGCTTTCTCCACAGGGATTGGGGTTTATTTCTGTGAGGCACTGGAGAAGGGCAATTGAATTAATTTTAGCCCACCTGAAGGTTACATGTGCACAAACCCAACCATTTTCTTGAGGCATTCATACTGGAAAGTGACAAGTCCTTAGATTTCTTGCATGGGCTGAGAAAGAGGCCTAAGTGGAATAAAATGGCACAGCTATTTATTTTTGGTACTTATATGGCTCCCATCACTGCAGTAGCTCAGGTTCTTAATGTATTTATCCTCACAACACTGAAGTGTTATAATCCGTTTTACAGTTGCAGAACTGTGGCACACAGAAACTAAATGATGCAGCTCAGACAGGAAGTCTGTAGCACAGCACAGCAGAGAACCGAAACCGCATTTCCCAAGTCCTGAGCTAATGTCCTTACCATTGCTGTCCATTTCCTTTCTTTGGGCATAATTTGGTGACACTTTAATGAGTTAATTAGATTTTCATCCAGAGTTTTGATACTGACTAGGAGAGATCATTCTGTCTCAGCTTGAAGGTAGTTTGATACAATATTTAGAGCCAAGTATATTTTGGGTTACTATCAGGAGAAAAGAATCATTCAAGGCAACATTAAGGTAATTTGAAATGACGGTTGATCACACGTCACCGAGAGAGTCAATTTCACTAGCACATCCAGTGCAAACGCTGCTTCATAACATCACCACATTGTCAAGTATGACAGCAGCCAGGGTTGCAACCACAGTTTTGGTGTCATCAAATCATAGCATAACAAGACCTGACAGGAGAGGCTGGGTGTTGTTTTTTTTAATATGAGCATTACATATAGACTGGGTGTGAGAACACAGCGTGATGGCACAACCACCCAAACACACCCTCACTTTTTACCAGCCCTTGCATGTTCCTGGGGAGTCTCCAGCTAGACTGTGTTTCCTCAAAACATCAGTAGGAGTGTTGCCAGCAGATCGAGGGATGTGATAATTCCCCTCTATTCGGCACTGGTCAGGCCGCATCTGGAATACTGTGTCCAGTTTTGGGCTCCCCACTACAGGAAGGATGTGGACAAATTAGAAAGAGTCCAGTGGAGGGCAACAAAAATGATTAGGGGGCTGGGGCACATGACTTACGAGGAGAGACTGAAGGAACTAGGCTTATTTAGTCTCCAGAAGAGAAGACTGAGGAGGGATTTGATAGCAACCTTCAACTACTTGAAGGGGTGTTCCAAAGAGGAGGGAGCTAGGCTGTTCTCGAGGGTAATAGAGGACAGAACAAGGAGCAACGGTTTCAAATTACAGCTGGTTGGATATTAGGAAAAACTTTCTCACTGGGAGGGTGGTGAAGCATTGGAATGGGCTATCTAGGGAGGTGGTGGAATCTACAGCTTTGGAGATTTTTAAGGCCCGGTTAGACAAACCCTGGCTGGGGTGATTTAGGGGGAGTGGTCCTGCTTTTAGCAGGGGTTGGACTAGATGCCCTGTGAGGTCCCTTCCAGCCCTATGGAAACAAAGGGGGCTGGGGCGCTGTCAAAGCCTAACACGGTGATTTATGGCAGGAGCTTTCCTGGGTGAAACCCCCACTGTCTCAGCCCCTGCAATGGTGATTCCAGCCAGCTCCAGCTGGCCGGGGAAGAGGTAAAACCCCCTTCCCGGGGAGCAGCGCTGGAAACAGCGGCCTGTAACCAAGGCAGCAGCAGCCCCAGCGGAGCCGGTGTCTGAAAGCCGGACTCCCGGGGACCCAACTCAGGATGGGGGGAGGGGCTGGTGACGCCCGCGACGGGATGACAGAGCGCGATGCCATGGCAACAGCCCAGGGCACAGCACGCTGCCATGGCAACCGCCTGTGAGGACGGAGCACGCGCGCATGACAGCATGTCAGAGTCACTGCGCCGCATTACTCCCCCCCCCACCCTCCGGCGGCCCGGCAGGGCGGCAGCTGCCGCCTCTGGTGCTGGAGGTGCAGTCCCCACCTCGTGACGGCACCACCACCTGCGTCACGTGAGCCGCTCCAGCTCCTTCTTCCCGCCCTTTCTTTCACCATCGAGTTGCCTAGCGGGCCTAGAGCGCCGCCGCCAGCCAAACCCGGAAGCGGGGAGGGGGCGCGCCGTGCAGCCGCTCCCTACCTTGGAGGACGGTGTGGAGGACTCAGGGCAGGAAGGGGCGGGGTCGGGGCGGGAGCGAGCGGGGACGATGGCGGAAGTGGAGTGAGTCAATGATGCCTCTCTGTAGGGGTCAGCAGGGCGGGGGGGCCTGGCCCGCTCCCTTCGGGGCCACTTCCTGGGGTGGGGGAGGGGAAGCTTCATGTCAGGCCCCGCGCCAGGCCGGCGCCTCTCGCTGTGGGGGAGGGACGGTGGTAGCCCCCTCCCCCACACTGTTCCCCCGGCTGGGCTGGGCTGAGCCCTGCCCGGCCCGCGGCCCTTCGGGTGCCGCCGCCCGTGCCTAGCGCTGCCTCGGTGAGGCCCCTGTCAACTGGGCTGGCCGCTGTGTGCAGCCAAAGGAGCCCCCCCGCGCTCCCTCCAGCAAGGGCGAACCAAGCGGCAGCTCTGCGAGACACCTCGGGGCGGATTGGGGCCTGCTCCTTCCCCCTCCCCTTCCCCCCTCCCCTTCCCTTGGGGGGTGCCCCGCCCCTTCCCCCCTCCCCTTCCCTTGGGGGTGCCCCGCCCCTTCCCCCCTCCCCTTCCCTTGGGGGTGCCCTGCCCCTTCCCCCCTTCCCTTCCCTTGGGGGTGCCCCGCACCTTCCCCCCTTCCCTTCCCTTGGGGGGTGCCCTGCCCCTCCTTCCCTTCCCTTGGGGGGTGCCCTGCCCCTTCTTCCCTTCCCTTGGGGGGTGCCCTGCCCCTTCCCTTCCCTTGGGGGGTGCCCTGCCCCTTCTTCCCTACCCTTGGGGGTGCCCCTTCTCTCCTCCCCTTCCCTTGTGGGGTGCCTCTCCCCTTCCCTTGTGGGGTGCCTGCACCTGCTCTGTTCACTTCCTTTGGGGGGGGGGGTGCCCTGTCCTGATCACTTCCCTTGGAGGGTGCCTAAACCAGCCTGCCCTGTGCTTGTGGGGTGTGGTTTGGCGCAGCCCATGCCCTGCACCAGGCACAGTCCGGTGATGGCCAGGTGTACTGGGGCTTAGCTGCAGGGTTTGTCCTTAGGGCTTGGGTACTATTAAGGGACTCAGAAGATGCCAGTCCTAGTGCAGATTGCATGTATTTAAGGAGCATCCCAATTTTAACATGCTAACAACGCAAGGCACGTTCACCAACTATCTGGATGCAGTACTTGATGTGTAGGGGGGATATTCCCATTTTGCCCAATAGTGTGCCAATGCAACATCATGAAACCATGTGGAGATGTCTTAGCTGTATTATAGTAGGTTTGTTCCACTGGAAAAACTAAACAAAATAAGTCCACATTGCACACCTATTCATTTGTGTGCTAAATCCCAGCTCCAGGGCAGATTATTCACCCACAGTAAATGAAGAATTCAATAATAAATTATTCCGTGAGCCTGAAGGCCTAGTACTTGTACATGGCCAGTGATTAGCAACCACTTCTTTAAGGCAAATATACGTGATAATCATTAATTCCAAGATAAC
Source organism: Pelusios castaneus (assembly GCA_007922175.1). Classification (NCBI taxonomy): domain Eukaryota; kingdom Metazoa; phylum Chordata; order Testudines; family Pelomedusidae; genus Pelusios; species Pelusios castaneus. The sequence continues at coordinate 2,209,011 of ML685948.1, forward strand.
TTGCTGGTCCTACTGGCCTTAATCTTTCTGAAGTATTTTGCTTCCCCTGTCTGCCCTTTCTTGCCCACAATGTCCAGCTTTTGCTGTCTAATCATGTTTTGTATTGTCCTGACAGGTTCTCAAATGTCACCCATGAAGTCCTCAATGTTACCTTCCAAGCCACACTGGCCATTACTACTAAACAGGTGGTTCCTACGCCTGCCAAACCTATCCTTCCAGTGCAGACTGGAGTTGAAGCTCAGCAAGAGGAGCAATCTAGTGGCATGACTATATTCTTCAGTCTTCTTGTATTAGGTGAATGCTTAACTGAAAAATCTCTTTATTGTTCACTGCTGAGTTTTTGTACATTTTGTAACTGAGTTTTGAAACATTTGTAAGATGGATAAGTACTGGGGATATAGAACTTTTTTAGTATGGTGTTGTGTTTCTCCTGTAAGCCTTTATGCAAGTTTGTCATATAGACCCAGATTTTTAGAAAATTTGCATATGCAGTTACATGTTCATAAACGTGAGCCTGTGGAATTAAGAAAGTGGAATAAACTCCCACAGGAACAAAGGATCATCCCAGACCTCACCATCTGCTTCAAGTGCAAAGCATTCCTTTGACCTTTCCTTCTCTAACATAAACACATAGCAGACTCTATGTGTCCTACTAAAACAAAACTCTGCACTCTACACAGTTTTTCCCTTGGGAAGAGTTGTGAGAGAACACATGACAGATGTTAGTCCCATCTCTTAAAGCAGGCCTCAACAAACATGCCCCAAACCTAGGGGCCAGCCCAGAAACTGAGGTGTCTCGGTGTGCAGCAGTGAAAGGGCCCCCCTGCCACTGAAAAACTGCTGGAGCCACTGATGCTTTTGGTAGCAGCGCAGTGTGCAAAAGATCCTCTGGCCACTGAAAAGAAGCTGCTACGAGGGCTTGAGGGGGAAGAAGCAGTGGTGCTGAAAGTTTGGGTGTCTCTTTTTCTAGGCACCAGGGGGTGTTCACCTCACTGGCTACCGTGGTGCAGTGAGGCACCAGCGGCAAAAGCCTAAGCACCATGGTGACCTAGTCCCCGCAGTTTGTCCAGCCCTCTCTCAAAGCACTGCTGGAAGGTGCTCAGCTACAGTGAAGAGTGAAGTGTGAGAACATGTATTGAATTTGTATGGACAGTTAACAATTGTACATGAATTAGGTAACTGTAATACAAATTGTCACAGTTATCCAGAGGCATGTACACTTACCCAACTTGAACAGTAATTTGTGATAATTGCACAGATATTTTGCATATGCAGTTGCATGCATAGCTTTTCTGAAAATCTGGGCCATCAGCAAAACTCTGTTATAAAACTTTCTGATAGTGTTAATTGATTTCTAATGTAAAGCATGCTGTAGTCAAAGCTCTAACAATACAGTTTCAGTGGAGTGTTTAAGGGTTTTGTTCTACTTGCTATATTAAATACAAGAAAAGTAGGGGACCCGATAAGCAATAAGAGATCTTTTCTGAAGAAATATATTGCTTGATTCTTCAGTATTTTCTAAATGATCACTGTTTGCAGTGTTAATTTGTGGATTGTGTCAGAATCTGGCAAACTGAGTAGGAGAGCATATGTGAGTGTGTTTGGCATAACTAGCAGATTTGATAAGTCCACTTGGATAAAATCCTACCCATGTCACCCTCTTATATGTAATTTTTAGTAAACATACAGAAAGAAAATCCAGTCTTTTGATATATGTATTTCTCCCCCGATGCTCTCCCGATGTCCCGTACCAAATTGATATTTGGGTAGATATAAAAGAAAAAACAAAATGTTATAAATTAGAAAAATATCAAAGTTTAAAAGAAAAAAAATTGAATGTGCGTGTGTGTCACATGGAATATAAAAGATATCTTTTCCTGTCACTAAAGAATAAGGGTACAATTTTGGCTATCCAGCCCCATTGTGTGGGGCCAGCATTATAATGGATCTTGGAAGCAGCTGAATTTTGCCCCCAGCAAAGGCTAGTTTCTAGAACAGTGGATAGCCATTATGAGAGCTCTGTGCTGCCCCATTCATGGCATCCGACATAGTGTGTTGTGGGAATGAAGGAGGCTGTGGCCAGAGTGCTCTGAGCTCTGAATACCATGTGGCCCATAGGCAGCTATGGGAAGCTGCCCTAAATTAGAGTATAACAGAGTCCTGGGGCACTTTTAAAGACTAACAGATTTATTTATCGCATGAGTTAGTCTTTAAAAGTGCCCCAGGACTCTGTTGTCTCTCTACAATAGACTAACACGGCTCCCCCTTTGGAATTTGACTACATTAGAGTAGCTCAAGGAGCTGCTTTACTTACTCTAGGGCTGGTTAGTTCCCACCTGAGCCCAAAATTCAGCAGGCGCACGTCTTGGTTTCTGGCCCCATGTTTTTGTAGCCTACTTATCAAGACAAAAACCAATTTAACTTCAGTACCTTGTTTGGCCAAAAGGGCCTATCTTTGTAACATTCCTCTCCCTTTTATACAGTATTCTAGTAGATGCACATGTCTCACAAGCTCCCCGACCTGTGTTATGGACATTTAACCTGTTTTGCCTTCCTTGTGTGACACTCAAGCCCTCCACAAACAATGCTGAAATATTTTCTTGTCAATTTCTTGACTGCTTTGTGTCATGCCCATGAAAGAGGGTGCTGCCAGAGAAGATTAAATGGGGTCAGTTACCAACTGGACAGACTCTTGCCAGGTGAATAGGTACCAAATAGCTCTGGAATTAGATGGGCACATGACCTACCACTGCTTGTAATATCTCTGTTGGAGGATCTTTGCTCCACCACATGACCAGAGTAGGTAGGCACTGACATTTGAATCTGCTAAGCAGAAATTGTATTCTTAGTAAGGCAATTGTAAGAACTTTTCGAAGTGCTATATGAATATTAGTCACCTAGATTCCCTCGTGTGGTGGGTATTTTCCCCATCTTACAGACAGGAAAACTGAGGCGCAGAAGGTAAGTGATTTGCTCATGGCCAAAACTTGTCATCAGTACAGCTAGTATTACAGTAGGTATCATGAGTTTCTGCTCAGTTTTCTAGCCCAGAGGGCCGGTCACTTGTAAGTTTACTAAAGGTGAAGCTGCGTGGGAGGTGCCAAGCGATAAGAATATAACAATGTGCAGATTTCTGCAGGAAGTGGGATGACTCCTGCTTCTGAATAGTATGTAGGGAAAGTCCTTTTCAGTGGAACAAAGGACAATAAGTGGCAATTTCATTCATGCTGACAATTTCCAGAGGGTATCCGTGTTAGTCCGTGTACAGCAGAAACAAGAAGAAATGCATCTGACGAAGTGGGTGGGAGCCCACGAGAGCTTATGTCTGAAGAAATTTGTTAGTCTTTAAGGTGCCACAGGGCTCTCTTTGTTTTCATTCATGCTGTTTGTACTTGAAAACCATTATTTTCAGTGAGGCTGAAGGCAGGGCCGTCCCTAGGGAGAAGCAGGGCCCAGGGCCAATTGGCTGGTGGGGCCCCACCCCACACTAGAGGAGGGAATAGTGGGCTGGGCCGGCCAGCTCTGCCCCCAGGACCCTGGCAATCCAAGGCTGCCGCTGCCAGCGGGAGCCATCCCTGGTCATACTTCGAGGCCGCTGCTGGGAGCTGGCCCCAGCAGAGGCTACTGCTGCTGGTGCCCTGGCCATGGCCCCCAGGACACCGCTGCTGGCAGGAGCCAGCCCTGGCCAAGGCTGGGGACCATCTTGTGTGGGGCAAGCCAGCCCAGAGAGGTCTGGCCCCATGCACCCCCCGTCCCTGGGCCGGCTGCTCCACTCTGGGGGCGGGGAGGTCCAGCCCAGAGGCCAGAAGAACCGCTCCCACCCCGCTGCCTTTGGCTCACTGCGAAGACTGCAGGGACCAGGGCAAAGCGCGGTCATGGGGGATGGTGTGGGACAGCGCAGGGCCACGTAACCGCAAAGCTCGGGGCATTTGTGAAGGCTGAAATATGAATTAGGGTAAGAGACACACACACACATCCCCAAATGATTCCCCTGTGACTAATTCATCTTTTAATTATTTTAGCCCATTTTAAGAACAGATTATAATCTGATGAACATAAAACTGACAGTAAATTACTAGGACATTTTACAATTTGTATTCATGGGACATTGGTAAGGAGAATTTTTTTTTTTTGTCCTACCAGTTACATATTTTAATACTATCTTATTTCTTCTCCACAGCTATCTGCATCATATTGGTGCATTTACTGATAAAATACCGACTACATTTCTTGCCAGAGAGTGTGGCTGTTGTTTCTTTAGGTGAGTATCTCTATGACCACACTTTCCATATTTTTTAAATAAACTTGATTTCTGTTCTTGCGTTATAATAGTTTTAGATAAAAATAGGGGTTGCAAACTCTGGTGCCCTCTTTGACTGGTGTGACAGTGCCTGAAAAACTGTTTTCATTTCTGATCTGACTACTACTAGAGAGATGTAGGCACACCAGGCATACAGTAGTTCACAGAAGAGCAACAGAAATTCTAGGACTGGAGGGACTAATTTGTGAAAGAGTTAAAGAGCTAAGCATGCATAGCTTTGACTACCAGTGGCTATGGTTGTGACCTGCAAAGTGATATACGGGAGCAGATTCTTATGGTTTTGTGGAATCTTATCGATATCAGTTGGACTCCAAGAGAGTATACCTACATGAACCACTTTGCAGGACTGTGGCACTTTGCTTGATGTGTGTTTAGGGAAACCATGATAATGCTTTAAATATCTGAAAGATGCAAGCATCTCACGTGGTAGAAGAGGCTATAACTGGGGTTAAACTAATATGAAGAAATCGGACTGTTAAATATCATGAGACTCTTTCTGACAGATAGATCTGTTCCTTTGGAATAGTTTCCTGAGGGAGAAAGTGGAAGCCTCATCTTTGGAATGATTTGAAAACTAGAATGGACAAAGCAAAGTATGTTACTGCAGAGAACAATCCTGTACAAGTTGGGGGAGGGACTGAATGACTTACTACTGCTTTGAATTGTAACTGTTGGTCACAGGATGTTAGAGAGACAAAACAGGTGAGCGCTTCCTGAAGAAGAGCTCTGTGTAGCTTGAAAATTTGTCTTTCACTAACAGGAGTTGGTCGGATAAAAGATATTACCTCACACACCTTGTCTCTACTAGTGCTTTCCCATTTTTAACATCTAAGGGCCAGATTTTCAAAAGAGCCCTGTCCCCATTGAGGCAGCCAAATGAAGTGGCTAGATTTTCAGAAGTGCTCAGCACCAAGCAGCTCCCGTTGTTCTCCATTAGCTGATCAGTGTGATAAATTAGCCAGGAATCAAAAAGAAAAAGGTTTCATCACCTGGCACTAGTGTTAAAAGTGTAGACTCTGAAGGTTTTCAAAAGGTGCTGAACGCTGCCCTCAGAATTCCAATGGAATTGCTGGAATGCACTTCTGAAACTAGCCCTGGGATTCTGTAATTTTCGCACTGTGCGATGGTTCCATTTTCCTTTTTGATTATTACTGATTGTGTATCACAGTCAGCTGATTGGAAACATGAAGATTGCTACTCTGCCTTTCTGACGTTAAAATCAGAAGAGGAAGGAAATCTCAAGGCTCAATGAACAAGACAAAATTAAAAAGATAAACTGGCCAGTAGGGTCTAATGGCAGGATGTTGCTAGTGTGCCAGATTTCCTTACAGAGTGCTTTATCTTACTGTCCAGATTTTGACATCATGATTCAGGAGAACACTTAAGGATGTGCTTAAATCCGTCTCTGGTGAAAAGAGCACTTCAATATATGCTTAAGTCCCACTGACATCAAAGGTGGGCCTGAATGAGGTATAATTCTCTGTGATAGTGGGATGCATCTAGGAGCAGGGGAAATACTTTACCAACTTCCTCCCACTTATGCATCCTCAGCCTGGGATAAGCTAAGTGGTGACACTGGCTACCAGGAATCTTACTATCATTTCCTTTATGAGGTCAGTTTATTTTAGTTACTGCGGAATTTTATGTCTAGTACATGTGATTTAACCTATTCTGAGAAAAGAAGTCTCACTGGTAGCCTGAAAACTTACCTGGACTGCCTGATACTTTACTGTCCCTGTTGTACCACCGTAAGGGTACTTTCTGGGACTCGCGGTAAGAGCGGTGCTATTTTGTGATGATATACAGGGGTACAGAGTACTGGCACCTCTTTTGCTGGCCCCGCTGCCCAGCTGGGAGGGGTGGGGTCAGCAGAGAAAAGGAGCACACAGGGCTTCTATCCCTTGCCAGCCCTGCTGCCCAGCTGGGGGACGGGGCAAGCCAGGGACAGGAGTGCACTGCTGGAAGAAGAGGGGTGATGCAGGAAGAAAAGGGGGAGGAGAGGCATTTTTCAAATTTACTATCAAGATATGAGCACTGGCACCTTTTTTTTTTTTTTAAACAAAGAAAGCACTGGGTAAGAGAAAGCCGCCCTTAATTCAGATCAAGCTCTTAGCCATTTTGTTGTAAGTTTGAAAAGTTCATGAGCCTAATTCTGCTCTCACAGTGGTTGTACATTGGTGTAACTCTAATGATTTCTGTGCAGTTACTCCTGATTTACAAATGTGTCAATAACAAGTATATATTATATTGTCTTGTGGTCCCTGTCATTGAAATTCAGTGTTTTCCTGGTGTAAGTAACTCAGGCAGCAGCTTTTCAGCTGTTTCTAACTACGTACCATCAGCTATGTGCAGTGGGGATATTTTTGCTTCAGTCACTAGTGACACTCACCGTTAGTCTAAAAATACACCACAAAGGGAAAGATGCTTAGCTGTAATACTAAACTAGGAGTATAGTAGCGTCATTTCTAGTAAGCAAAGTTCTCATCTTTCTCCTGGACTTCTGCCTGCTACATTTTCTGGTGGGTTTTCTTCCAATATAGGTTAACTGTGTTTTCCTACAAATTCTCATAGCTCTGTCCATGAGATCACTGTGTTAGAGGAAACAAAGCTCCCTAGTGCTTGCAACACCTGGGGGCTTTCACTGAAATAAGAATGGTGCAATCTCCTGGATATTGTGCCAGTAGCATTCTTGATTCAGAGCCTTTTCTTAGTGGAAAGTAAATCAGATTATCTTTTCCCCAAGCAAAAGACCTTATTGCAATTGCTTTTTAGTTCACAGTACTTTGCCTGAAGCAACATCCATGTTAGGAAATCCTTTATCATAAAGAGATACTCACCTGAAAAATCATATTTGGGGATAAGGGCACAGATTTGTCTCAAATTGAAAAGCAAATAGTTCATAGATTCATAGACTCCAAGGCTGAAAGGGACAACTGTGATCATCGCATCTGATCCAGTTAGATTTCTAGAAGACCCAGCATTTCCTTTTGTATCTGGGTTTACTCCAGCAAGAGGTAGATTTTCTGTGTTTGTCTAATTTAGACTGTAAGATCTTCAGGGTAAGGCGGTGTCTTTTCATGTTCTGTAAAATGCCTTGCATACATATATAAACCTGTTTCTTTACCCATTATGTGATGAAGTGGTTGAGGGCAATAATATATACACACTTTAGTGTGGCTGTGGCATTTTACTTCAACTGCAGTAGAACCAAAAGAAAATGTGATACATACTGGGGTTAGAAAAGCAGCTAAAGGAAAGAGGGATAAATCAAACTTTAACTATCACCCCTTAGGGCAATTTTTGTTTTGCAGCATGTATCAACCTGAGACTTAATAATGAATCTTTCACTGACATTATGGAATGAGATTAAACTGATGATGTTAAGTGCTTGTTAATAAGTAAATTTGCATAATCTGTTCCCTGAATGTTGGGCAATATCTGTGTTCCTTGAAGAGGCGCACACATATGGGGCCAACTTTTGCTTTCATTTACTTTCTTGAAGTCAGCTGAAGTAGTGGAGTTACTAACAGTAGTATTTGGCTCAGCATGTGTCCTGTTCCCTAAAAATTGATTGACTTTATTATAAAGAAAAATCTAGGAACAGGGGTCCTTGTTAGAAAGGGACCCTACCAAAATATCTCCTTTGTTCTTTCCACATCAGGGCTTCAGTTTAGCGTTAAGTCTGTTGGAGGGATGGAAGAGGGTATTGCCACCCCCCTTCCCTGCACCACTCTCAGATTCAGCCCCAAGGGCTTCCCAGGCAGCAGTTTTACTGATCTGAGCTACTAAGTCGGTGTTACTTTGCTGCACCTTCTGGTGAATACCGTGCACTGCGGAGATTTTCTTTCTCCCTTCTGCAGAGCTTTCCCAGCAGCAAAGGAGGATTGTGGCCCTTGTTTATTATTGAACAGTGACTAATTTATTGAGGCAATAAAGATTATTTTCAGCAAGGAGTTAGATATAAAGTTATCAAAAGAATGACTTTGGCCTTTCAGATTATTAATTTTCTAGTTTACACTTTGACACGTATTGAGCAGAGTGTCCTATTTTAACATAATGAGAACTCTACTCTGATAAAACTACAGCCATTAAATGAACGTCCAAGGAAGAACAGTTTTAGTGTCTGCTACAAAGCAAGGTGGGTTACCTCCATTATCCAAACCAACACAGGAGGGTTTTTTTCAGTCTGCAGCTCTCCAAGCTAACATACTGATGAACTCTGTTTGGACAACTGTCCTTCCTTTTTTATGGTAATCATATTAATGTCTTGCATGTTATGTAGCCAAAACTAGCTTGTAGCCGTTAAAAAGTTATATGCTTGGTATAGTTTGTGCTTCCTCCCTTTACTCCTCCTCTTCCCCCACACAGCTCTTTATGAGCAAGCACATTTATTCTTAATGTGAAAGAATTAAAAAGAACCAATGAAAGTTCCTCTCTACATGCCAACAGCTTACCAGAGATCACCCATCAGTTGTATATGACCTCAGTAAGCCAAAGTCCTTACAGCCATTCCCAGGAAGGATGGGAGCCCCTCTTTGACAGAAGGTCCTGTGTGTTTGTTTAATCAGAAAGCAGACCCTAAGTTAGTTTAAACTCAGGCCGTTTATCCAAAAGACTGTTTTCTGCCTGTGGGTTTCTGGAGAATTCTGTTTGAGCTAGTATATATGAACGTGTCCTGGTAATGGTATAGAATTACATAGTGATATAGGAACTTAATTCAATAAGATCTCACACTGATACTGCAGGAAATTGCCATATTTATCACAACACCCCCTTCGAGTAATTACATCTTGAAATCCTCATGTCTGTTGTAATTCAGGTCCAATTGGTCATGTCTGTTACTTGCAACACTTGTTTTAAAAAAACAAATGCAAACTTCAGTGCTAGATTTAGAGCAGAGCTGCAAACTTCTGCTTCCCCAGGGCAGGAGATTTTTTTTTCTAGGCATAGAAAAGGTATATGGTAAATTTTGATTTATATAGCTTGTAGCTCTCCAAGTAGGGACTGTCTGTCACTTTGTGTTTATAAAGTTCATGGCACAAGGGAGCCCCACTACCTTGGTCTTTAGGCATTAGTATATTAAACATGATTAATAATAAATTTGTGCCTGAACTGGTAAGTTTTCATGAGAGTTTTGTAAAACTTATTTAAAGACATGCACTTCTGATCAAAATAAGTGCATTCTCCTTTCACTGAGCATTTATTCAGCTATTTTTTATAACATTGTTTTTACTGCTTAATGAATTCCTAAAATCAGTTTGTAATAAAGTCATGTAATAAATGAATTTTGCAACACGCAGAAGACTGATTATTTCCTATATTTATTATATGGATAAAGAATCCACCATTTGAATGCAGTTGCATATAAAGCTAGAGATATATCTAACCTTTGAGAATAAGCCCCCAAAGAAATCAGTACAGACATTAAAAAAAAGTTGATTAGCAAACTTACAGGCCTTATATCATGATTCTAGTGTGACTACAGTTTTGAAAGATAGGTGAAGTGTTAGATTAGACCATGACAGATTGCAGTCTTTGACAAATCACTATCAAGAGGTGTCCGGAATAAGAAATAAACAGGGAATGAAGGCAATAATTAAAAATAGATGCAGGAGATATGTTGGCTGCAGAGGTTTCAAGTAATAAGCTAAGCTGATATTTCCCAGTCAAATAAAGTAAAGTACAAAGTTCTCTGAAGAAATTTCAGCCACGTGTTCAACAGACAGTGATTTCTCTGGTGCCCTGATCAGAGCAGGGACCAGAATGTTTTTTGAGAGGGAGCAAAAGGCCTGGTGAAAGGCCTTCCCATAGCAACGCAGCTATTGTATGGAGCATCTTGTGATTTAGCTTTTCCACCTTCCCAGAAAAAGAAGTCCTTCCAAATGGGGCAAACCTGTTCATGCATCCTGACCACATAACCTAGATCAGGGGTTCCCAAACTTTCTGCCAGCATCTTTTCTGCTGGGACCCTAGACAGCATGGAGGATGCCATTTTGAAGAGCAGTATGTCATCATCCACGTCCTATAACTTCACATGTACCCTACATGTGAGGTCACAGCACATGGAGGATGGCATTTTGCGTTACAAAATGGTGTCCTCTGCACAATGTGACCTCATATGTATGGTGTGAAGCTCATGCTGTGCAGAGAATGCCAATTAGTAGGGCAAAATTATGTCTTCTGCAAAGAAGGGATCACCACGACCCCATCTGCTAAGAGTACGACCCCATTTCGGGTCATGACCCACACATTGGGAACCACTGACCTAGTACTTGCGAATGTAGAAAGCTAAAATTGATAGAGGGCCTCCGTTTTTCTGAGGTTCCGAGCACCATCCGTTGGCTGCTGAGTGCCCTCTTGCCATCAGTAAGAGGAAAGGGTACCCAGCAAGCACCGTGAAGGTTTGGCAACATGCCAGATTGCCTGTGCCCCTTCTGCAGCAGTCCTTTGTTCCATTACTCACCTGTACCTACTGTGTAGTGCCCTATGCTGTTAGCCACATCTTGATTAATGACAGATTAGTGTGTAAACCCAGGCTATCGCTCACTCCCTTTTCTGGAGCAATTTGAAAGTGCTATGTGTCCATATATTTGCCTTCAGTGTTTGATGATAAACTTTGTTTATCACATAGTTATGTTTCTACAAAATTATATGTTACAATATTTTATGTAGTTACAGAGCAGCAGAGGAAGAAAGAACCCTTTCCCGGGTCATATTTCTACAATCATTTCCTTTTTCCCTTCCATTTTCCTCTGATTCTCCTTCCAGAATGTCCCATTTGTATCCACCTTTCACGTGCGTCTTCATGCTTTTGTGATTGCTTCTATCTACTCCACACCTGTAATTCACCCCCAGTAATTGATCACTAATTGGTTTCCTTCTTTTCACTGAAGTCCCACCCCTTAAAACACTTATTTTTGGAGGCCTCTCAATGAAAATTTATCAAACAGAGAAAGTGAGTTTGGAAAAGACATTTCTTGAAGTCTCAGCCCCTGAGTTTTGCCTCTTATGTATGGATTATCTGTCTTTCTTATTTGGGTTGTAAATTCCCTGGGGTATAGTCTGTCATCAGTAGTGATTCTAACAGTCTGTTTGTGCTCAGTAAATAACAATCAACATCCCCATCAAAGACTATCTATCTTCCATCCCAACATGTTGGTAATGGGATTTGCAGTATATCCCTTATGAATTACTATGTCTGATTCCATCCTGCATCAAAGACCAGCAGTCCTTTGACGTTCCTGCATTAACATTTTGTTCTAGATCTCCTTACAAACCATCTCATTGAGCAATTATTTGCATCTGCTTAGACAAACCCCTTGAAATATTTTTCTATGAAAGAAGGCTTAGTCCTCATGGAACATCCTGTGTATGACACATCCATCAGGAGTGCTTCATGTGATGCTATTTGTGAAATTCTTTTGATAACTATAATATGACAGAGGAAAATTATGTCAGTTTGCCAGAAAATGTACTTTAAAACTTCTTAGTTACTTAGTAACAGTGTACTTTTGAGTATTTGAAGGTATTTCACCTTCCCTGAGTGTTGTCATTGGATTTTTACCTCCACACTCTGAAACAAACAGAAAAGCACAAAATCAGAGCCTGAGCAATGAGGAGAAGGTCATCCCATTTTGTTGTCAGGAGGGTTGAGAGGCAGGCTATGAATTATGCCCCTGACACTCACTGAAAGCTGTCGTTGTGGTCTGAAGTCTTTGTTTAGGTCTCTCTGGATATGCATTAGGTGAGAGAGCATTATGAGTGTTAGCGATTCAGCCTTTAACATATTTGGTAAGGTTAGTAATTATCCTATAAAATTACCTCATGCTGAAATGGGCAATCTATTTAACTCCTGTAGGTGACTTTTACAGAATGGCCAGTCATTTGAGGAGTGGTTCTGTCAGTTTCTCCACACTGATCAGAAGTGGGTTCCTATTTTGCTGCTTACAGCATCTTGCTCACATCAGGGTGAAATTCCCCTCTGTTCAGAGGGCCTGTGCACCTCCAGTTTTCACTCATTCCCTGGTGTGATGGTTTAAATGGATTTAAGTGCTGGCACAGGGTTATATTTCACCCATCAGTCCCTATATGAATAATTGACTTATTAGGAAGAGAGGAGAGGCAGGATTTCTCATCTGCATGCTAGTGAAGAGTCTTTTTGAGGAACTAAACCTGAAAAACAAACAATTGTAAAGTTACAAGAGTGTTCTCCAACATCTATTTTTCTTATTAGCTGTGAACAAACCCCCCTTAAAACTTGTGTACAGCATTTAAATATTCTGTCTGGTAATCTTTGGTGTAGTGTGGCCATGTTTTATTTTGAAATGTGCTACAGAAACGTTAGTAAAAGAGAAGCAGCCCTCTAATATGCTGTCCTAAGAATGTGAAAACGTTGCTTTTTTACATCTTGCCTTGTCTTTTGCTTTTAATAATGTTGTTTTAATATGCAGAAAATAGGCCAGTGGAGTTGCAAACAACAATTTAAGATCCTCTCATCAGAGAGTCACTGACATTACATAAAGACTTACGTGTTTCATGACTAGTGCATTAAGAATGTCTCTTCTCTCCCCCCCAGGTATCCTCATGGGAGCATTTATAAAAATTATAGAGGCTCAAAAACTGGCCAACTGGAAGGTATATTTGAAGCAATTCATTTTTAATTGTAGTTTTGTTTTTTGTGGCTTTATAAATGGGCTCTGTTTTGAACATATAATGGACTGTGTTTAGCACCAATGAGTAATAAATCAAACCCTTCCTTACAACACTCACCTTTTGCACTGGATGTTTCTCAAGCACCCCTACAATTTTTTGCTGGTAAACGCTACAGAAGTCAGAGGCACTTGGAGAAGCAGCAGCAGTATTTTTCACTTCATACTGTGGAAGCCATATTGGAAAGGTCACAGCGCAAGGCAGGGCATCTACACATCTTGTTTCCTAGGGGCCCATTTAGTCTACTAAGTAAGAGACTGACGTCCAGGAGCTCCATAGTAGCATTCTCTGAAATATAGCTAGTTCCATATGCAGGGCCAGTTAGACAGGCAGAACTGCAGGGTCTCAACACATGGATGAGCTGGCAGAACGGGGAGGACCTGGGGAACCTTTTGGGAAAGGAGGAGCTTATATAGGAAGGTTGGGTGCCACCTATACCAAGATGGAAACGAATTGCTGGTGTGTAAAATTAAAAAGGTCACAGCGGAGTTTTAAACTAATGGCTGGGAAAGGCTGACAGATGCAGAGAAGCACATAGTTCGGAGAGAGACATCCCTTAGGGGAAGATCTATTAATGGGGATTCCCTATATCCTAGTGTGACCGGGGCCTCCTGGGATACCTTCCCGGACGTGCAAAAATCAGGGCAAGCTGCAAAACCGGGAGCCCAACTCCCCACACACTGATGGGTGGTACTTAAACCAGTCTCTCTATCAGTCACAACCAGGCTTCTGGTTCCCCACACCGGGCACCAAGAAGTCTGTCCAAAATAGAAACAGCTCCCTTTATTGCACTCCAGCTCCTCCGGCTCCCACCTAGCCGCACGGTCCCTTAAAGATATAGGTTCTCCTGACCCCAAAGGGCCAGCCACAGCACACAGAACAATATAGGTTTGGATCTTACCCAGAATACCACACTGGTAGCCAATCCTTTAGCAACTATAACTAAAGGTTTAATATAAGAAGAAAAGAAGCAAAATATGAGAGATGTTAGAGGGTCAAAGCGAATCACATACATACAAATGATTTAAAGTTCATGAAAAGCAGTTTGCAGGCTTGTTCCTCTGGTAAACACCCAGCATCAGGGTGGGCCTCAATCCTTTGTTCAGTCTACACATAAACTATATAATCATTCCCCACAAATTATTACCTTTCTATTGACACCAAACATGGCATAGTTCCTATGGATTATAACAATCATAAAATATTAATACAAAATAATATCATAAATGGTTCCTTAAATCCTGACAGCGTCACACCTAGTAAAGAGGAGAGGCTAGACGTTGAAGAAGTACAGGCAGAAAACGAAGAGAAGCGGTCAAATGAATAAGAATCCCATTCAGTTACATCATGTGAAAGCCGACTAGTAAATATTGACAAGTTTTATAAGTAGGTATATACAAATGCTTGAAGTCTAAATAATAAGATGACTGAACTCGAGTGCCTGGTATTAAATGAGGATATTGATATAATAGACATCACAGAAACTTGGTGGACTGATATAATCAATGAGTCAGGGTAGTAAAAGGATACAGACTAGTTCATGTTGTTAGAGGAGTGGTGCTATATGTGAAAGAAAGGATGGACTCAGAGATGGTTAAAATCTTAAATGAATCAAACTGTTTAATAGACCCTCTGTAGATAGAAATTCAAAGCCTGAATTATAAAAGTATACCAGTAGGAATATTTTACTGACTGCCTAACCAGGGTGGTGATGGTGAATGTGAAATGCTCAGGGAGATTAGAGGGGCAATAAAAATAGGAAATTCAATAATAATGGGGGATTTCAACTATCCCCATATTTCACATCAGGTAAAATGTAAATATAAAATTTCTAGACTGCTTCTTGGAGCAGCTCGTCCTGGAACCCACAAGGGGAGTCGCAGATCCTGATTTAGTCCTGAGTGAAGCAAAGGATCTGGTCCAAGAACTGACTATAGCTGAACCACTCGGTAATAGTGACCGTAATACAAATAAATTTAACTTCCTTGTTGGGGGAAAATACCAGAGGACTCACTACAGTAGCATTTATTGTCAAGTATGGGAACTACCAACAAATGAGGAAGCAAGGTAAATGGAAATGAAAAGGAACAGTCACAAGAATTACAGACTGCATGGAAACTTTATAAAGCAGCATAATAAAGGCTCAAATTAAGTGTAGACCCCAAATTTTAAAAATATAGTGAGAGGACAAAAAAATGCCACCCTGGCTAACTAGAGTAAAAGTGGTGGTTAGAGGCAAAAAGGGATCCTTTAAAAATGGGAAAATACAGCAGAGCATAAATTCTGACAAGTCAAGTGCAAAAGTATAATTAGCAGGCGGGGGAGGAAGAGTCACCTATCTGCCTCATCATCATCACCACCCGCTGAGGCAGTAGTGGTACCCTCCGCCACGGTCCCTCCAGATGATTTCAGAGTGCATCGAGAGGTGCTCAAGAGAGTAAACTTAGGCTTGAAGGTGGAGGAGCTAAGGAAGTCACTGATGTGATCTTTGATATCTTGGCACCAGCAGCCTCTTCTACGGTGGCCCTACCAGTCCATGAGGGGGTTGTGAATCTTATCAAAGCCTTACGGCAAACTCCATCATCTCTGCCCCCCACATCCAGGCAGGCTGAGAAGAAATACTATGTGCCTGCTTTGCTTACGTAGATACAGCGTAAGAGTTACAGTGTCAGGACCTAATGTTGTTCAATCTGTGTTTAAAAAACCCTTGTTGGTGTTTCTAAAGGCAGCAGGCCTCATAGTCGGTACCCCTGGAATGTTGAGGGAGCCAGGGGTCATGAAGAGAACTACACTGGATCAAACACGGCGTAAATGATTCAGCTTTTTTCCCCTGTGCCAGCAAAACAGAGTGCCATTTTTGATGGTGGTTTTGTGCAAGGTGGTGCAGCCCCAGTGTGTAGAGTAAAGGACAAGGAGATAGGAGACTTAAGAGCCTGATTACATTAAGGCAGCATCCACACAGCAAGCTAGGGATCCGATTCTCCTGCTCATGTACATATATTCCTGTTAGCTCTCATCAAGCTAGCACAGGGGTCGGCAACCCGAAATATAAGAAGAGCCATTTTAAAAAATTCCTTCTATAACCAAATGCTTTGAGAGCCAAAATAGGTGTAGCCTCCTGGTGGGGGGAGTTGGGAGCTGGGCCAAGGCACCTGCTGCAAGGTCCCCTGGTGAAGGAGGGGAGAGTCTGGAAGCAAGAACAGAAGTCCGGAGGTGGGGAGTCCGGAGCTTGGTGCAGCTGCCCACAGGATCCCCAATGGCAGGGGGCCTGGGGCAGACTGCCCACAAGGATCCAGAGCCGCAAGGGGGTAGCCAGAGAGCCGCAAGGGGGTAGCCAGAGAGCCGCAAGCGGCTCCGGAGCCACAGGTTGCAGACCCCTGAGCTAGCATGAGTATAAAGAGCAGCATGCTGCTGCTACCCACACTTCTGGGGGTACACTCTTATAGCTTTGCAAGTACAAAGACAGTATGTGTACATGATCAGGGGAGTCACACCCCTAGCGTTCAGCCCAGAAATAGACTGAGGTCTAGTCTACACAGCGTATCTCCCGCTGACTTAATTACTCCTACTCACCACGCCATCTTCACTAGGCTCCGTCGACTTGAAGCACCCTACAGTCGACACAGCCTTACTCCACTTGAAGGGGTGGAGTTATTGCATCGACCGGAGAGTGCTTCCGGGATCGACTGAGCGGATCTACACTGCCTGCTCAATCGATCCCACAGATCGATGCAGTTTTTTCAGTCCTAAGGCTCGTATACATCACTGTGACAGCGCAGAAGGGCATTAACATGGACATAAATTACATTTGCAAATTGAGAATCCAGCCCCTAATATTTTTTCATTGTCGTACCGTGAGCCTGGTTTAAAGCACATTAAAATAGAGGAGACTGCAGTGGATTTTGGATCAGGCCTTATGTGACCTTGACCATTTTCTTCATTGGTTTTTCCATCTGTAAAGAAAGGGCTAACAAGGCTTACCCACCTTTTGTAAAGCACTATGAGGTCGTCAGTTAAAATATACTTTTAGAAGTGCAAAGTACTATTAAATGCATATCTGCCCGCCAGGAACTGTATTGATACTAGGAACTGATTTCACATGGTCCACTGATCGGCTATCTAATGGCAATGGTGTTTGACAGCTACTATTGGACTAGATTCAGATCAGTGACCTAAAGGTGAAAGGTGTGTCCTTTTAGCATTCTCTACCGTTTCGTTTCAGGCTTGGAAAGCCTGCAATAAAAATGATAATGCTTCTGTAAGATGGAAACATTTTTCTTTTTTTTGCAAGAAGCCTGTTTTCTATATGGTGCACTTGGGTGGTTCATGGTAAATAATAATTCCTGTCTCAATCATCGGATAAAAGGTTATTTAAAAGGTAATCCAAAAGTTGTTTGCTATCCTGCAATCCTCTTTTATTTAGTGGTGGGAAATGAGACAGATTAAATAAAATTTTCATTTCCAAGTATTTTTGCTTCTTAAAGATACTTCCATTAGGTAGACACTTGAAGGGACTAGATTTGCTTTTTATATATAGTGGTATTTCAATTATTCTGCAGTCCTTGAAATCCTTTTGCATTTGTTTTGCAGGAGGAAGAAATGTTTCGTCCAAATATGTTTTTTCTTCTCTTGCTTCCTCCTATTATATTTGAATCTGGATATTCATTACACAAGGTGAGATACTACCAGATAGTCATTTTACACATTTCTCTCTTCATTGGACAAAATTCTGCCTCAGTTACTGTGATGCAGCTCTGGAATAATTGCACTGAATTTTACCATATATACACTCATGGAATTGAGACTGGAATTTAGACTCTTCCACCTAAAATGCTGGGCGTGTAGCCTCTGTTAATATTAACTAAGCATTGGTAATATACTAAGTATTATAAAAGCATGAAGTCATGCTTCGTTGTCCAAGAAGAGTCCAATCTTATGTAGACAAGTAAAAGAAGAAGGATCTGAGAAGAAACACAGAGCGTTTTCTCTTCCCTTTGAGAACTTGGCTATAATGTCCACCCTTCAGGCCTTTGCTTTGGGCTTGACTGAAGTCAAGAAGGCCCTATTGAAATTATTTGTTACAAAAAACAGATGGGTTTTCTTGTTGCAGCATATTGGGAGGTACTTTTAGCTGCTCAGCCTTTTAATAATAGCTTAAATCTGAGTGAACTTTTAATTCCATGATCGATATCAGCCAGGACTTTTAGTGTTACTGAATGGAGAATCTTAAAAACCATATTGAGCTCAATTGAGAATTAGATCCTTCATAAAGAAGACCAGAAAAGAGATTAGCGTAATCTGTTTTTAATTATTAGGAGTGAAGTATGCTATTTGCAATGAAATAAAATTTCACTAATAATATGTAAAGTAAAAACATCAAAATGTATTGGTTTAAAAAAGTAGTGCATGTAAAGGATTTCCAGATTTATAGTAGGAGAATATGTATTTAATTTGAAGGCTGCAGAATGAAATCACAAAACAAGCAAGGAGATTCCGAGTTAAGGGTGAAACACTATTCTTAGAAATTAACTAACGGCTTCCAGCTGTGCTTTGGTATGTGTGTATGCACTCTGTGAAAGCCAGTATTGTAAATGTCTTTCCCCTGCTTGCTTAGTACAGATACGGGAATATGGGTACATAGAGCCCAGTCCAACCAAATGCTAGGCACAGATTATCCAACAATTGGAAGACAAATATCCAGGAATCAGCAGTTACCTTGTTAGGTTGTTTGGGGGTCTTTTTTTAGTATTATGGCTCGTTTTCACAACCTCACTGTATCTTGCTTTTTCATTTTAGGGAAACTTCTTTCAGAACATAGGTTCCATCACTCTATTTTCTGTGTTTGGCACAGCAATTTCAGCTTTCATTGTAGGTGGAGGAATTTATTTTCTGGGTCAGGTAAGAGAAATGTCTTTGAAACTCCTGCATATAATGGGATGGTCTTTCGAAAGCCCGTTCTTTCAAAGAAGGGTCAACGGTAGATGGTAAAGATTATATAAAATGGAAACTGATGATTTTAAGCTTTACCATTACTATGTATCTTGCACATTATGTTGCGAAAAGAGGGAGGAGAGAGGTCTGTCTGCTTATATAACCTTCTAGTTAGCACATGAAGTCAGACAACTGAAGAGTATAATAGGTGGATCCAGATGGAAAAGTGCATTAAACAGGAAAATCAGAAGTCATTGGGTTTTGGGGTTTTTTTTTTTTTTCCCCAGAAATGCAGTGTGAGCTAAACTAAAGAAGTGAGCAAGGACTGGGAGCCAGGCATCTTTATGAGTTCTAGTCTCAGTTCTCTCACTGACTCACTTTGCTTGGGCAAATTCATTTACTCTTTCTCCTGTCTCTTATTCCTCATCATACAGTGAGGCTAACAATAGTATCTTGTGAGCTCTACTTAGAATTTACATTCTGTAAAGTACTTCTGAGGTACTAATTACTAATTTATTATGACATTTCTCATCAAAATTTTGGTGTATGGTGCACACTGGTACATCAGGATTAAAGCGGTTTTTAAAAAAAGCTTCTTGTGAAACTATACGAAATGTATATTTAGTAAAAATAAAATGAAATCTTTACACAGCTGATTGTAACTTTTTTCGGGGGGGCTTTCCTTCTAGGCTGAGGTGATTTATAAACTCAACATGACGGACAGGTAAGTTCTTGTTAAAATTCTCTAGTATTTTGCAAGAGATACTCAGCAAAATACTGCAACAGATGTGACAAACAGTACTTGCCCAGCTGTTCTGGATTGCTTAGCTTTAATATTGCTTGTAAATTCATTAATCAGAATTATTATCATTATCAGAATAATCCTTGTGATGCCTTTCTCCTAATGAACCATTTTAAGACTTACTAATCAGTAGCATTCTCTTCTCAAAGTGACTGGAGCAGGGAAACACAATAATGAACAGTTTGACACAAAAACATAGAAGATTTGTATTAAAGTCCACTGATCAGTTGGACTTAGTTAAAACAGGGAGTGTGACAAGAAAAAACTGTTCATGAACTGCAAATGTCTTCCTTATTGGCTCCAGTTTCTGGCTTTGGACAGCTGAGAGCTCCTGATTTTGTGATCTTTACCTTTTGTCTTTTGATCTAAAGAAGCTTTAGCATCTGTTTTTAGATGTTTTTGCTATATAGTGGGAGTATTTTAAGTAGGCAACTGTGATAGCATGGCTAAATAACCTCCTTGTTTTGGTCTGACTCACTCTTTTCTGTTAGTTTCCTAGTCTATAAACAAGTGTTTGAAAGAGAGTTCCTGGGTCAGGGTTTTTTATCTTCTCTGTCAAAATGACTGAATTCCCCATTATGTATCCACAACTAAAATACAACATACTGGTGGAAAGAAATCTACAGTGTTTAAATAAAAAGTTTGACAATCCTATACTGTATGTAAAATCTGAAATGTAAAATATTATAACTGTGAAAAAAGAATAGACATCGCCTCAGTGATAAGGCCTCTTTAAATTTCCATAACTTTAATGGCATGACAGTAGATACAAGTATCACCAAAGTTAATTTTTCAAGTAACTGACTAGAACAGGTTTTACATTGTTAATGGGATTCTATGCATTCCGTTCTGTATCATTGTACACATCTGATTTGATGGTTTGGATAGACAGATATCAAAACTGTTTCCACAAAGATATACTGTTTCCCTTTCTTGCTTTTAGTGGGACATTTTTACTTATTTCTGAAAGTTTGGGGTGGCATATTTCTCATACTTTGTAACTTGAACATCTATAATTCAGCCTGAGTTATCAAGGTTGGTGGAAAACTCAAAGCAGAAAAGATCCCCATGGTCTTTTAACAGGTTTTGCTATATTTAACAGGTGATCCTCTTTTCCAAAAAGAAATAAACAAAAAAAAGCCTTTCTTACCTTCTGTTTTAGATACTGCTAGTCAAATGCTCCTTAATGGGGACATACAAGTTCCTTCAAAATATACACATATTGTTCCCTAGAAAATTCATTGGTATGTTCCATGCTTTTTCACCTGTCAATATTATCAAATATGTTGTAGCTTTTTACTAGCATGTTTCCTTTTTTGGATTTTATTTATTCTTGCAGTTTTGCATTTGGCTCCTTAATATCTGCTGTGGACCCAGTGGCTACTATTGCTATCTTCAATGCCCTTAATGTGGATCCTGTGCTTAACATGTTGGTTTTTGGAGAAAGTATTCTCAATGATGCAGTCTCTATTGTCCTGACAAAGTAAGTGCATTGAATTTGTACTATACTGTAGCACTCCCTTGTACATTGCCATAAAGCTCTAGTGAATTTTGTTACTGGTCCCTTTTTAGAGTTACAAAACCTGGATGGGCAGAAAGTACATGATGTTTTTCATCTCGTATCATTGTGTTGCTTGTCTGTGTATCCAAAAGTTATAACAAGGGAACTAAATGTCATTCTGCTTCTATTCTAGGGTTAAAATGGTGATCTCATTTAGCCTGGCTATCTCTTATCCTTAGAGTTCCAATCTACTCTGCAAAATGACCTTATAAAAATGACTTGTTGAGTTCCATTTCATCTGTATTTCGTTGACTCCAGATCAGATTTGCTCAGTTTCCATGTAAAAAGAGATTTTTTTCCTCCCCTCACCTTCATCCTATGATCTGAAAACTAAGCTCTGTTCTTTCTGGCTTATGTAGAAAGCTTTTGCTAGCCAAATAGTGATCTGTCACTTTGGCCTCTGACTCTCTGGTTTATGCAGTCCTGATGGTAATCCAGTGGGTTTGAACTGGTTTATGCAGTCCTGGTGGTAATCCAGTGGGATTGAACTGGTGGCTCTGCGAAAGGAATTAAGTAATGAATTCTGTTGATGGTCCATGAACCAGAAGAGAATCTACTTCACTCTCTTGTAGCTGTGTTGCTTCTGCAGGGCTGGCAGAATAAAAAGCACCCCACTTTTATTGTCTTCAGTGAAGTCCGTGGATGTCACTAAGAATACATAGAGGCAGCAGATCTGAGTAAAAAAGTGCTGTTTTTACCTTTCCACTTTCAGGGAAGAACAGCACTTTCCGCAGTACTTATCACAGGTGTTTTTCAGCAAGGGGATGGGCCTTCTTTTTGTTTACTCTCCCTCAATTAACAGTCATGTAATCTGTCTTTTTTCCTTCTCCAAGTCCAACGCTGAATTTTTACCAAGAAAAATGTATTTTCTTCTCTGTTTTAAAAGTCTGGAACCTGTTTTGCTGTTCTGGGCAGTGTTGTAGCCTATTTATGCCATTGTGAGGAGATTTCATAAGAGCAGTGCTAGATTTCCAGATTTTTAGCCGAATTAGGTTTCCCTTTGGGGATTGTACCAACATTTGAATTAATATCTTCTGACATTGCACTTGTTATATCACAAGAAAAGCCTTTTAAGAGCAGTGGCAAGTGGCAACAGAGAAATGTAGGTTGCTGGAATTTTTTCAGACATTTGGCTTTTTCAGATTAAGACATCTGTTTCTAGTGTTTTTCTTTTTTAAAATCATTCCCAGCACAGCAGAAGGTTTGACAAGAGAAAACATGTCAGATGTAAGTGGATGGCAAACCTTTCTACAGGCACTGGGTTACTTTCTTAAGATGTTCTTTGGCTCAGCAGCTCTTGGTACTCTAACTGGCCTTATCTCTGCATTAATATCCTTTTTTCATTTAATGTGATGCACATGCATAAACTGGTGAACTCCACTGTTGTAACAAGGATTTTCATCTAATCATTCTTCAAGGTTCCTTAGAAGGATGATTTTAATATAAGGTCTTTTTGTGAGCATGATATTTTCTCTCATGCATTTTGTTTTTAATAATAGTGCTAATGGGTTTATTTTTAAAACTTACCTATAAGCTTAGTATGCTTAGATGAATGTAATTAAGATCTGAATTACTGTATATTAACTTAGATTGCATGCAAATAGTGTTATACAATATGCTAATTGTTTTCTAAATTCACAGTATTAATTCTGTTTCCAACACTGGTTCATTTTATTAGTTTTCACATGTAAGAATGGTAAATTGATATAAAACAAAAAGAAAAATACTATTCCCCAAGAAATTTTAAAGCCAGACTATGAAATCTCCCAGCCTTATATGTCGTATTCAGCTCTTTGAATATGGATACAATTCAGCTTGGGTTGAATTACATCTGTGGCTTTCTGCAGCAGCTTGGATTGGTTGCTAAACAACCTGAGAGCTTCTCCCCTAGGATAAAGAAGGATGTTTATTTAAACCAGACACTATTGTTGCTTTTGAAAGCTTTGTTTAATGTTTAAAATAGAAACCTCTGTTACATATTTTTGTGCTAGCCTTATGCTGCAGTTATTCATTTAATCTGGTCATATTGTCAAGCCCTTTATTGTGTAAATGAGAGGAACATCGTGTTTTGCTTAAACCCCGGCACATTTATGAGCTTTGTTCATTAGAAATGTTCCATTCACCTTTGATTGATTCAAACCATCTCAGCAAAAGAGAGTGACTGACATTTTCCAGATTCAGCTATTTTCATTCAATAATATCTAACTGAAAAAGGACAAACAGAAAATTAGTTTAATTTCCCTATGTCACTGATGTGAATGGAGCCAGGATTTCACCCCAGTAAACCTTTCTAAAACAAATACAGATGCAATATAAGGTTAACTCAACTTTTCATAAGCATCTAAGTACGGACAAAAGAGGGGTTTTGGGGAGTTTTTGTTTTGTTTTGTCTTTTTGAAACAGAAATTAGAGAAAACGTGAGCCATTTCAGTTTTAGGTCATGGCTTCTAACCCATCCCATACTGATAGAAAACCATTATTATTTGGAGACTGTTCAGTGGCTTCTCTGCAATGAATTGGATGATTGCAGTTGAATTCCCAGGGAACAGAATCCACATCACAATTAGAAATGTCTGGGAGTCTGATTAGAGGGGCCAGCAAGTGAATGTACAGAGAAAAAGGTTTAAACGTGTTGGCCTGCTGCCGTCCGTATTGTATGTACTCTGTTGATAAACAGTGGCCTGCAGTCGCAAGCTGTCAAGGTGACAGCTTTCACCAACTTTTATTTCACTTAAAACCAAAAAACTCTCCTTCCCAGAAATGAGGAATCAGTCAACGCTTCATCTGTGGGATGTTTTGCAAGGTTAATATTAGTTAATAATTCACTAACCAAATACATGAAATATGTGAGTGGTGAACCTGTTTTGTATAGCATTGAATTGGTGTGGATTCCTTCTCTTACTTTTTCCTTAATGGTTTGATATGTACGTATTAAAGCACATTGATTTAAGGAAAACACCCTCCCTGGAGTTTGGGATGATGATTATCTTTGCTTATCTTCCGTATGGACTTGTAGAAGGTATCTCACTCTCAGGTAGGCACAAAATGACAATGTGCAAAATTATTTGTTCAGTTTAAAAGAGTTCACAATCTGAATGTACACTTCTTCAATTTCTGGCAGTCTGTTCCTTTTCCCCCACGTTTCAATGTGTGTTAGGTATCCATTGATAGGAATGTCCCATTCTCCGTATTTGCATGACCGATTACTCTGTGCATATGGTCATGGGACTTAGGCCTACACATGGACATGTAAGCTGTTTGAAAACTGAACAGGTAGTTGGATGTGTTAGAGTATTTGGGTGTTGCTCTGAATACAGGTTTTGCACTGTAAACAAACAGTGGCTAAATACCAAAGGGGTGGCTGTGTTAGTCTAGTTCAGCAAAACAGACAAGAAGTCTGGTGGCATTTTTAAAGACTAATAAATTTATCTATCGCATGAGTTTCTGTGGGAGAAAATCCCACTTCGTCAGACACTTGAAGCTTGAATTTCTTCCATGAAAGCTCATGCAATAAATACATTTGTTAGTCTTTAAAAGTGCCACTGGACTACTTTTTTGTTTTGCCTAAATACTGAGCATATTACATCAACATTTCAAAACATGGAACCTTTTTCTTCCTGATACATATTGCAAAGTAATAGAAAAAAACATAGTAAAATACTGTCCATTATTGTATGTGATAGATAATGTTTACAAGTATGTCTTAGTTGCTGACATTAAAGCACATTGCCTCTTTTTAAATATTGAACACTGAAACAATCACTCCTTAATTCATTCAAATTACTTCAAAAAATGATACATCATCAGGAGAGTATAAATGCTGAATAACCTTGATCAGGTTCTGTAACTACAAAGGTCATCTCTGCATTCCAGACAAGGGATTCTTTTGCGTACACCTCAAATACTTGTTCTTGTTCTTCCATTCCTGTTCATCCGGGCCACTCCTGTTTGGACATGTAGCTCGAGTCAAATACTGTTAGCATTTCAAACTTCCTCTGTTTTTGACTAAACAGGGCATTACATCATAACCCTCCATGAGGTTTATCCTTATTCCCAAATGTCATTTTGTCCTTCCTGTAATCTTCACTGTTCCTCTTGTCGGACAAGCTGTGGCCTTGTGCCTCCTTGTTCCACACATTCCTTACAGGTGTCAGTACAAGAACTGCAGCAATGCACTGTTCAGTATATTTCCGCAGAACTGCAAAAATCAAAGCCACTGTCTTGGATTCACTCCTTCACCGGAACAAGCCCCAGGGCTCACTTTTGAAACTTCTATGCCCTTTTAAGAAATGTTCCTCTCCGTGAACTCTATACAGTGCACATAAGGCTTCCTTACTGCGTTTTGAGTGTTCAGAGAGAAAACAGACAGGGTGACACTCACCCTACTGATGTATAGGCCAGTGTAACTGTAGGGGAAAATGGACGTAGGAAATCTTCCCCCCCACTTGAGGCAGGGGTGCAGGATAACAGTATTCCACCCCACACCGTGAAATCCTTGCTGCTGGCTCACCCTACCACTTGCGTATTGTGTTAGGGCCATTGGCTCCTCCTGTCGCTCTCTGCCAATGCTAACCTGAAACGGCCGGCTTAGATTCCCCTTTCTGGGAGTGCATAGACCCATCTTATACTGCAGCTTTTGCCCTGGCTCCATCATGGGCATTAAGCATTGTGCCATCTCTCCCCAGCACAGGGAAATCTCCCTCCAGTCTCAGATTGATAGACAGAGTGCATTTGTTTTTGCTGTTAGCTCAGCTCTGGGTGTGAGATAGTGTTGGGCTTAGTTCAGTAGGAGAGCAGATTCCCAACTAACCTCCAAGTCCCTTTCCTTACACCAATGCTTCCAGGCTGAGCAGTGTGTAGAGTGAGGAGACATACTTTGCAGTGAAAATTAAATGATGCAGGTTCTCAGCCCTATAGATTTGGGTTTTTCCTTTTTGGTCTTTGCTGTTTGTCTGGCAAATTAGAGGCAGGAAAATGTGGTTTGAGTTCAGCATAGTACATACTTCATGGACATCCTGCATGGAGTTCCAGATCTTGCCCGTGAATACACTTGGGCAAACCTGATTTGGTGGATAAAATTCCAACAGCAGACAGCAGTCCCTCTACACAAGAGCTCCCAGTGGTTCTGTGCTCGCAGAGCTGAACCAGTGTTAGCAATGAGGAGAAAACTTTCCCTGGAGTAAACACGCTCTTAATCTCTTCCTCAGCTTTCCTAACTGTAAAATGGGATACTCCCACCTCGTGATGGTGTTGTGAGGACCCAGCAGGTACTGCTTGTAAAGTTATGTAAAAGTGCTGAGTTTTATTCTGCTCTTTGACAGTCGCATTGTATCCACAGGTATCATGGCAATCCTGTTCTCTGGCATCGTGATGTCTCACTACACACACCATAACCTTTCCCCAGTTACACAGATCCTAATGCAACAGACACTGAGAACTGTTGCTTTCATGTGTGGTAGGTGCTGCCTTTAGCTTAAGCCTAACGTCCATTTGATTAATAATTGTTTTATATGAAATGATTCTGGTAGGGTCAGGAGAGAAGACTGAGAGATCCTCTAGCCAGTCACGTCATGCTATATCTCTCTACCAACACACTTACTGTGAAGGCGGCAAGATAGTCTCAAGTCGCCTTTACTGACATACTGGGTAAGCTATACAGTAAATCTCTCTCCCGCATCCTCCAGGCCAGGCTCTAGCTAAGACTTGCCACAAAGTTGAAAACTAAATAGATCTTCTTGCCTCCTTTCCCGTTCTGGCCTAATTTTAGTTGAAGGAGACTGGACAGGTCTGTATTTTTTAAAATGTTTTGGAAATAAAGAAGCTATTTGGGGTGAAAAAGTGTTTCAGACATTGGCAAAGGTTGATAGGTATTTCCATTCAAATTGTTCAGAGCCATGCAGTTTGTGGCCTTTCCTTTTCTTCCTGTGGGTCAGACTTGGAAGGGAGGGAGGGAGAGGATTCTGCATCGCAAATATAACATTATATTTAGGGGCACCTGCAAGATAGCATTCCATACCTTCTGTAAGAATGTATCTATCTCTCTTCCTAATGAAGAGCCCACTTGGTTAGGACTAGAACACTTCAAAGTATAATTATTTTTAAACACATTGAATGTTCTAAATAGCATTTTGAGCTTGTGCTTCAGAAATAAAAAGACAATGAAAATGCCTTAGTAATTGTTAATGGCACTATTGGAGACATTTATAAAAATAACTTCCTTGTATCCTTAGAACAATACATATATTTGCTTGTACAGTGTATTATATTTAAATTTATCATGCAAAACATTATAAAATGCAGTAATCTAGTAAGTTTAAATATTTATACATATAATAAAATATAACTCAGAATGTTTGACAGTTCTGTGAAATATTCATTCTTATGTAGGGCCTGATCTGAAGTCCACAGGAGTCAGTAGGCTCTGAAACAGGTTACTATTCTTCTTCAAGAGGCCAGAATACCATGAAGATGTTTTTTAGGAAATGAGATCAGAATTCTGCTACCCTTCTTCACACTGATTAATATTTATTCATGGAGTAAGAAGCTCCTTAGTAAGAGTAAGGGTGGCAGAATCTGGTGCTTGCATTTTGATATATATGCCTATTTTGAATCTGGCCTTAGTCAAAGAAGAGGTATAGGACTGGGGCAGGGGAAGAGAGGGGGAAAGATCTTAGATGCCAGCTTTTATTGACCAGCATAGTTTTATTTGAATAACTAAATATGATTTCTTTTTCAGAAACCTGTGTTTTTGCATTCCTTGGCCTGTCAATTTTTAGTTTTCCTCACAAATTTGAAATGTCCTTTGTCATCTGGTGCATAGTAGGTATTTACTTGCCTCTGAAAGTTTTTGAAACCTTTACAATTTTTGTAAAAACATTGCAGTATTTTCATAGTCTGTAGGGCTCAAGAGTTATAATTTATGGAATATCCTATGTTTATCTTTTCATAAAATATTAGTGCTGTTTGTGTGTTGTACATCATTCATCCCAAATCCCCAGCAGAGAGATGAAATTAACTATTTCTTCTTATTGTCCAAAGGACTTTGGTATAGATATCTAAGAGCATGTTTTAAGGAATACCAGCATACTGTCTCCTTTGCAGCCAATTTATCTGAGGTGATTTGAAAGAAAAACTGAAGAATCCCTGCCTCAGTCTGACTTGCAAACATATTTATTAAAGTAGCAGCTTTTCAGAAGTCCCCGAGGAAATAAAGATTGAGGGGAGCACTTCCCCATGTAACATTTTAAGCTCCTGAAAAAGGTTCCATAATTTTCACAGATTTTAATGACAAAGAAAACGGCAGCGGGGTTTAGTAACTCTAGTATAAGTTTACTGTGAAAGATTTTAAGAATAATAAATACAGCATACATGCAATATAGAAAAAATACCTTGCAAATACCGTGCCCTGCTGTGTTCTATTGCACAGTCCCCCTCCCTCGTAGTTCAGTTTCAGATGCCTCTTGCCTGCGTATATTTGCAGTTTTTCTAAGGATGTTAATAAATTCAGCCTATATACACCATTTTCCCATCCCAGCTCACTTTCTTTAAGGGCCATTAATGACTCAAACTTGTATATTCTCCAGCTTCTCTTTGCTCATTCATATCATTCTTATCTCTAATTATTCCTGTTTTAGTTGTGACATTATTGTGAAAAGTTGCATTTATTTAAATGGCACTTCATGCCTCACACAAGGATAACGTGTGTATTGCCATCATCGTAATATCAGTTTACAAATGGCATAACACATTTCCCTCTCACAGAAGGAAAAGAATAAAATGTTAATCCCCAATGGGGCTGGTCTGAAGAATAGCACCTGCCTTTAAATGCTTTCACATTTGAGTCTGTACTTCAAAAGTAGCCTTGTTCTGCCACCGGAGAGATGGAAGTGCTGGTCTCATCTGTGGGAGCTGAGAGGCCGCTCTCAGTGCATTACATTAACTACCTCTCCTCCCAAACATGAGGTTGCAGGGTGGCATTTCATTCTTGTTGGAGACTGCCCTCATAGCCCTATGGCAAAGGCAGTAATTTTGGCTGGTTACCATGTGTAAAAAGGGCACAACCCTAGGAACTCCCATGTATTCTAGCTTCAGGCTGTTTATCTTCTCAAGGCCTCTTTGGTGCGATGCTTGTGAAATAACAGTATTGCCAGAAACTCTACCTTACTAAGCTGAGTTTTCCTCTCTATTTGTTGACATTGATTGTGTGGAAAGTTTAGTACCTTACCAATGACTCAGTCTTTGAAAATTTAAGTTCCTCATTGACCTATGTTGAGCAACTGCTTTAAATCAGATTACCAGGATAGCTAGTTATAAGGCCTATATGGTGGGAATAAAACAGTTCCCTTACTATTCACAAACCAGTTACAATTTATACTGCTCTATAGGGAGTGGATGTAATGCACTAAGTAACCTTTCACTCATTGTCGAATTCGCTCACTGTTAACAGGTGCTTGTTCTGTTTGGCAGAGCAGTGAATATTTTTCCACTTTCTTACCTGCTCAACTTCTTTCGTGATCATAAAATCACCCCCAAAATGATGTTCATCATGTGGTTTAGTGGTAAGTCTAAGGTTGGTGTTTACAGAGTAGCGTATATCATGGTAGGGTCGGGTACGCAACCGCTGCATGTGTATGGACGGCGGCATGCAAGCCCATTTGGAGCAGCACGGGATGCCTTCTGCGGTGTCACAGAAATTGCTGCTTCTGCTACCGAAAGCCACTCCAGGCAGCTTCTTTGGGGGTGGCTGGGTTGGGGGGTCCCCAGGAACTCCATGGAGAGAAGCCGCCTAGAGCAGCTCCTCTTGGCAGCATGCTGGGAATATGTACCCCGGGACACCACGGAAGGACACTGCCCAGAGCAGCTCCACAGAATAAGCCACATGGGCCAGCTTCTCTCTGTGGCTGCCACCACCAAAAGGAGCCATTCTGGCTGGCTTCTTTCTGCGGCAGCTTCTTTGCATAATTGGCTCCTTTCAGTGGTATGCCTGGGAAGTCCCCCTTGTCCCTACTCCAGCTGTGGCCGCCACTTTTCAGGTGGCAGCTGCTTGCCTTTTTTTTTTTTTTTTTTTTTGTGGAGAGGGTTGCCAGCACTGGCTGAGGGTCAGGGAGGGGAGGCCGACCCTGGTGGTAGGGGCTGCTCTGAGTGATGGTGCCCCTGTCTATGGAGTCAAGTTCCAAAGGGGTAGCCGTGTTAGTCTATTGCAGAAAAACGAACAGAGTCCTGTGGCACTTTTAAAGACTAAGATTATTTATTGCATGAGAAATTTTAATTTCCTCCCATTCTGTAAAGTTCCCATCTTCACAGTGTCTGACGAAGTGGGATTTTCTCCCACGAAAGCTCATGTGAGAAATAATCTGTCTTTAAAAGTGCCACAGGACTCTTTGTTTTCCTGTCTGTGGAGCAACCCTTACGTGGGCATTTGTCCTTCTCAAATCTGCACATAGCAGTTGTGTTTTGTCTATGCAGGTGAGCCATGCAGTAAATTTCCCAGCCAGAAAGAGTGTACAAAGACTGCCTTTAAAAACAGAATGATTTTAGGGACCCAATAGCTTGACAGATTTGCATTCAAAAGCTGTAGAGATCTCCAGTTCATTTAGAAATTCAAAGAGGTAGTCAGATGGTAGGCTGATGGGCACAGCATAAGAAACTAGATAGGCTTAAAATATGAAATATGTTTAAAGGAAGAGACTTCCAAGAGGCTGATCATCATATTGATTCATAAGGATGCGGAGGGGAAATCTTGCTGTTGATGTAGTCACTTATTCTTGATTTATAATCCTCTCTGATCAGGTTTACGTGGGGCAATTCCATATGCCCTGAGCCTCCATTTGGGCTTGGAGCCAATAGAAAAGCGGCAGCTCATTGGGACCACAACTATCATTATTGTGTTGTTCACAATTTTATTGTTGGGTGGAGGAACCATGCCCCTGATCAGATTGATTGATATTGAGGATTCTAAAGCACGAAGAAGGAACAAGAAAGATATTAACCTCAGCAAGACTGAGAAGATGGTTTGTTCCTCTTTTATTCTGATTTTTTTAAAATGAATGATTACTTATATTTTTATTTAATTCTCATAGAAAAAGATCAATGCCTAGTAAATATGACAATGGTGTTTTCTGCTGGAAAATGAGATGAGAGCGATGACAGGAGTTTTTAAATTAAGGGCTAAGACAAAGCTGCCAGCATGGAGGTTCACATAGTTCAAACAGAGATAGCCATTGGGGCGGATTTGTTTAGGGGATACACAATATCAGTGGTTTTCACCCATCTGCTGTCAAGAAAACCAAGTCCAAAGCTGGCTGCAAACAGTTACAAAGGGTTCTCAGAAAACTGGGTGACTGGAACAAAATGTGTGCAGGGTAGTCGTAGCCTTGTTGGTCCCAGAATATTAGAGAGCAGATGGATGAGCATCTTTTATTCGACCAACTTTCATTGGCGAGATGGACAAGTTTTCAAACCACGCAGGTCACCATGATAACAATGACCATCATATCACTATATAATAACACAGTCCTGAGGAGGAACTCTGTGCGGTTCAAAAGCTTCTCTCTTGCCACCAGAAGTCAAGCCAATCAAAGATGTTACCTCACGGAACTTCTTTGAACAAAATGGCAGATGGATTTCAATTTTGGCAAATGTAAAGCCATGCACAGTGAAAAAACCTAATATCAAATATCTATATAGACTTCAAATGATGGTGTTTACATTAGCTGTTAGCTCTCAAGAAAGATCTTGAGGTCGTTGTGGATAGTACTCTGGGGGGGGGGGGAGTAGCAGCAATCAGAAAAGCTTAACAGAATATTAGGAACCATTAGGAGAGGACTAGTTAATAAGATAGAAAATATCATAATGCATCTATATATATATCCATGGTATGCCCACATCTCAAATATTATGTGCAGTTCTGGTTGGCCACCTCAGAAAAGAGAATTGGAAAAAGTACACAGAAGGGCAACAAGAATGTTTAATGGGATGGTGCTGCTTCTAGATGAAAAGAAATTAAAAAGTTTGGGACTGTTCATCTTAGAAGAGATGACTGGGAAAGGCCTATAAAATTATGAGTGCTGTGGAGAAAATGAATAAGGAAGTGCTATATATGTCAGGAGCCAGGGGTCACCCAATGGCGTTAATAGGCAGCAGGTTTAAAAACAAATACAAGGAAATATTTCTTCACATGATGCACAGTCAACTTGATGGCCAGGGATGTTGTGAAGCAAAAAGTATAATTGGATTAAAAAAGAATTAGATAAATGTATGGACAATAGGTCTATCAGTGGCTATTAGCTACGATGGCCGGAGATGCAACTCTATGCTCTGGGTGTCCCTGAACTTCTGACCGGAAGATGCTGGGAGTGGACGACAGGAGCTGGATCACTCAATGATTCTCCTGTTCTGTTCATTCCCTCCGGAACCGCTAGCACTGGCTCCTGTCAGAAGACAGGTTACTGGCTACACGGACCATTGATCTGACCCCGTATGACTGTTCTTATGAAAATACACTAAGGGATAAAGCTTTGTCATTTAAAAATACTGTAAAAGCATTACTAAATCAATGTTTATGTGAGTAACTCTATTCAGAGGTAGAGATCTAAAGTAATGACTATTCCCCAATCTAATTACAAACCAGTGAGCACAAAATAAAGTATCCTTCATAGAAACACAGGCAAGATGCAGGATGGATCGAGTCAGATTGATAATAGCTATACATCACAATTTGCATGTCGCTGAGGGAGGCCACTGGCACCTCAGTCATAAGAGGCAGATGAAAAATTGTTTAAAAGAACAAGTTCAAAACAAAAGCAAACGGTGTAGTGGTCAGATTTCTAAAGTTAATCTCATATGTCCGATCTTTTTAGGGCAATACCATTGAATCTGAACATTTATCAGAACTCACAGAGGAAGAGTATGAAGCCCACTACATAAAGCACCAGGATCTCAAAGGCTTTATGTGGTTTGATGCCAGATATTTGAATCCATTCTTTACAAGGCGGCTCACACAGGAGGTGAGTTCTGTTTGTTTTGTTGAAAAAGAAATACTGTGGAAAGTAATGGCTTCGCATTCCACAGAATTCCATTCAAAGGAAATCGAGGGGTTGCGACGTAGGCTTTCAGCTTTTCAACCGGGCCTAGTGTGGTGACCAATCGTACTTGTTTATTTAGAGAGTTGTCATAGGCCAAACTTGTCCTGCAATAAAAGCTATGTGTGAACGCTCCTTTGCGATACAAGAGCAGTGCATGGTGGGCACCTGTCCCACCATGCACTGCCCACAGCCAGCCCCCTAGCTTCAGCCCAGGGCTTCGGGTGGTGGCAGGGCTCCCACCGTCACCCGAAGCCCCGGGGCTGAGCTAGGGGGCTGCAGGGCTTCGGGTGGAGGCGGGAGCGCCGCAGCCCCGGCCGCTACCCGAAGCCCCCCTGCTGCTCCCGCCGCCACCTGAAGCCCTGCAGCTGGACTAGGGGGGTGGCCCGAACCAGCTGCTCTCGCC
>ML685948.1:2243220-2378807 GCA_007922175.1 Pelusios castaneus
GACCTGAACGGCGAGAGCAGCTGGTTCGGGCCACCCCCCTAGCTCAGCCTCGGAGCTGAGCTAGGGGGGTGGCCCGAGCCCGCTGCCCTCACTGGTCCAGCCGGCCAATCCCCCAGCCCCCGAAACTGGCCATTTTAATATGTCAATTTCACTGCTCAGCTAGAGCAGTGAAATTGACATATTTGACAGCTCCAATGTCCCAGAGTGGCCCCGTTTGGCACCCTGGGACATTTCTGGAGGCTGTCAACGGCGCAACAAGCGTCCACACAGGCTGTACCACGGAACAACTGTTCCGTGGTAAGCCTTACCACCCTCGTTTGGGGTGGTTTACATGTTGCACAGCAAGAGGCCGCGCAACAAGAAGCTTTCATGTGTGGATGCTTTGATTGTTATCGCGCAGTAAGGAGCCTTACCGTGTGATAACTCTGTAGTGTGTACAAGGCCGTAGTCTGAGGCTGCCTTGTAAAATGCTAATTTGATTTAAATCAATATTTTTCATGGCTTCCAAAGTTTGTAATAAATATACAGAAATGTGAGCTTTTATTAAACTCTTATTTAATTTTACGGACTAAGACACCCACATCAACAGTTTGGTAACTAAACCTAGGATCGGTGGTGCCTAAAAATGGAAGTGTCAGACCTGGCAAAGCTAATAAGTGAGCATGCATGTGTGGGCTACATTTTGCGCTTTTAAGAAAGCCCTATGGCATAAGCAAGTGCACCATGTCCCATATATTTTGCAGCTGTGGAATTTGCTGTAAAACCCGCCCTTGCCACAGAATTGTGCACTGGAATTGCAGCTCTCACTTAAAATTGTTACACCTTCTCCTTGTGAAGAAAACTTTGAAACTATGGCTTAGAAGCAACCTGTTTTCTGTTTCAGGCTCCCTACAAATTATGACTCAGAGGTGTGAATTGCTGCCTCCTTCTTCAGAGTGCAATAGACTCTGGGATTCTGTGGGCACAGATTTGGTGTTTTCCCTAACATGCTGTTGAATTCAGCATTTTTTGTTGTGCAGTTCCCCATGGCATGTTTTGTCTGGTCTCTGGGCCCTGGTAAAACCTGCTTGCAAGCTATCTCTTGCTCTGTAGCATTCCCTAAAAGAGAAAATTAGATTCCAGTGCATGTTCCCTGCACTGTTCCATGGAAGCAGACAATGCAGGGGTTTGGAAATCAGAGCTAGGGTCCAGCTTGTGTCAAGGAGCTAGAATATAGGCTGCCCGGAGAACAGAGCAGCATCCAAGGCCTGGGAAAATAAAATGAGCCACAGAAGCAGACTTCTGAAACCTGATGCATAAACAAAAAAAGGAGATTCAGAGCTAGACCACCCAGAAAACATCACTGTTGACAAGCCAGCTCTATGGGCCTCTGGAGAACACAGGGGGGGGGGGAATCTATCATCAGAAATACTCATTATTGAAAATAACCACTGACAGATTGTTCATTGGTGTGTGTGTTTTCCACCGTGAGCATAACTGAGTGTGCACTTAGGGCAGCAGGATTGATGGGAATGAAGGGTATTTAATGAAGATACAGTAAATTGTCACTCACAATGCTGTGTCTAAACAGCTTTTCTGATTAACTTTTCCCTTAGGACCTACATCATGGACGCATACAGATGAAAAGCCTCACCAACAAATGGTATGAAGAGGTGCGACAAGGACCCTCGGGGTCTGAAGATGATGAACAAGAGCTGCTATAGCAGGCTGAAGGAGGTCTATGACAAGGTTTTCATTACAGCACCAAAAGTTAGATTTAAGTAACAAAGATTCTGAATGTACAAAAGCCCTCAATATTAAGAATGAAGACTTCCCGCTTCAGAGCCTGTCTGCAGTTGTATAGACAACTGGACACAACCTGCAAGAATACAAGAGCTGTATGTGGACTGAGGATGGAATTCTACCTTTTCATTCTGACTATCCCAGCGCTTGCGAGTGTCACTCAACCCATTCAAAACCAGAAGCACCTGCACTGAAATAACGTTAAAGAGGAGGGTCTTCCCACTCTGCTGTAAGTTATAAATGCATGTTACAGTACATGCTCCATCATACGGCTCCACAAAACAGATTGAGTTGCACTTTACTGTATGCTTTAATACTCATTCACCTCTTGGGGTGTCACGATGGTTTATACTGTGAATTTGTGCCAATAAGAATAACTAAATCTGTGTCTGGAACACAACTGTCATTTGTATATTATGGATTCCGAATGCATAGTGAGCACCCAGACAAGAAGATATTGCGAATAGGCAGAAGCATCACAGCCTTTTAAATACTCAGTCTCTGTTCTTCAAATTTTGGGGGTTTTTAAGGTTGAAATGGTTTAATCCACAATACTTGCCATCACCTAAAGTGTGCTTTAAAATGAGAAGTCAGAGAACTTCATTTGAAATCCACAGTTTTTTTTAGTAAATCTATCTCCCCCACTTGCATGCACGCGCACTCACACACACAGAGAGAGACTCCTGCAACTTAACAAATACATTTTTCAAAAGATTGTAATAAAAAGGTTACCCCTAGCTGGCACTACAGGCTCTGAATGTCAAGCGGCAGCCATTTTTGCTTTGCCTAAATTCCTGAAGTGCCCCTCTCATACCTGATAGTTCACAAGAAATGTTGGGAGGTTTTTTAATTCTGGAGGCATTAGTTGGAGTCTTTTCCATAGAGGTTTTTTTTTAGGGGGGAACAGTTAGAGAAAAGCTCCCAAAAAAACCTAACCCAGCACTGGAAGCTTTTAATAATAGGCATTGCTGCCACTTCTATTAGGATATGCCAGACATGGCATTCCTTTCAGTTGTCTTTCTACTTTAATTTTTGTTACGGTCACTGTACTATGTAGAAATGTTCGGCACCCTGGCTTTTCACAACTGCACGTACAGAAGTGTGCAACATTGATGGTGTTTCAGCTGCAGTAATAACACATTCCTTTTGCCTAGTCAGTCATTTGCACATGCTTTAAAAAAAACTAGTGAGTGTTTTCAATCATGGGTCTACTGTATTTTTTTGGAACAAATAAAGGACACTTCAGAAATGCATTCAAAAACTCAAAATCCTAAATATGGATTGACTTACTGGTTTTTCATGAATGTGTTTCTGGCTGCATTTAAGAAAAAAGCAGCAGAGCAATTTCTGGCAAGTTTGTCTGGTGAGTATTCCATACTTTCTAGCCATGGTCAGTGGGATCTGCAGCCCGTAAATCAATACAGATTAAGGTGAATAGGGAAGTAGATTAGAGCAGTGGTTTTCAAACTTTTTTTCTCAGGACCCAGTTGAATATAATCATTTATGCCCGTGACCCAACAATTACATTATTGACCAATGCATTCTGACCTTTTGACAGTGGCTACAGGGGGCTCCGCGACCCAGTACCTGAGAGTCTGCAACCTAGGACTGGGTCCCAACCCTAAGTTTGAAAACCGCTGGATTAGAGTTTTGGATCCCTTCTTTGAAACAAATCCAGTGGCAGCCTTTCCAACAGCTGTAAATTAGACGTGCGAAAGTCAGGCATTGATGTCTGATGAGTTCAGCTTTGAAGCGCAGAGCATTACTAAACACGAGGGCCTCGTCCAGCTATGTTCCATGTGGAAGTGGAACCGTTAGAGGATGTCTCCCTAACTAGTGACAGCACAATGTAGGATTTGAATGATGCTGCTGTTAAAAGGTTGATTGTGTCATTCACTTCCTCACTTTCTTTCAGTCTAACTTCTGCATTTTCACTTGCAAACTAATTAACGTCACTAGTGATGAACACTTTTTTTTTGCGGGTTGGGTAACATTAAGGAACCCCTCTTTGCTTATCAATGCACTTTATCTCTTACCCTTATATGTGAATAGAATTTGGCTTCAGACTTTAAAGAAACATGCTACATTAATCAGAGCAGGAAGGGGAATGAACTCAGATTGTTTGCTATGTTGCATACCGAAGAATCACATCTTGCATGATGTTAAGGAGGAGAACAGATCTGAGAAGAAGCAAACGAACCAGGATGAAGGAAATTCTAACACTGAGTTTAATTAGATCTTTGTTACTAGGCCAGACTTCAGGCCATAGGCTTGAAAACATTTTTTTGGATGTGAAAAATTTAACTGCAATATCATCAGGAGAGAAGAGGGTATGTGTGAGTAAAAAAAATGTAAATTCCACTTTATAACACAGCTATTTCCTCAGGTGCTGATCCAGAGCGAATGTACATTTGTATGTGTTTTTAAGGGATGTCACACTTATCCACAAAGAATAGTTTAAGCTGTAGGGGCTGGGGACTTTCTGAGGTTTTTAAATATATGAGGATCACTGTCAGATGCACATGCTCTTTGTGTATAGATGAATGGTAGACGCTGTGTTTAAAAAAAACCAAACAGCCAGGTGAGGTCACTCTTTGAGACCAAGCTTTCCCTGTTAAAACAGTGTGCTATGTGTTAGACAGCAGTTTGGTTTTTTGATGCACTATGGTAACTAAAAACTGAGGTTAATTATCAGTTCTTGGAGATGTATCATTGACATTCATTTCAGCTTTTTGGTAGTAAATAGCAGCTCTGCCCTGATTTATCTGTTCCTAGGGATTGGATGGAGTGGAACACAAATTGTATCCATCCTTGGTTGCAGCGAGGTAGTGCCTGGATGGGGCAGGTGGACTGCAAAGACCGTTTTAGGTCACTCTTTTCTTCTGGTGCCAGACATAACTCAGAGCACCCTGAAGGCTGCCCAGATCTGCTGGTTGCGCGGGTCTCCAAGAGACTATTACGGCACCCAGGGACTGCCAAGGTGCAGGAAAGTCTTAGCCAGACCTCGTGTTCCTTAGCCAGTCTACCTGTTGGCTGTGGAGAAAAGGGGTGACACAGGCCCTTGCACCACTGGAGAATTCCCCCTACACTGGACTGATTACCCTGTGGCAGTTGGAGTGGCTTGAGAGCCATTTTGCGATGATGATGTCACCTAAAACAGCCAAAAGTCAGAGCCATGTTCTCAGTTAGCTAGTCATTTCCCTAAAAGAAGAGGCAACCTATAAAATGAATGAAGGTTCTATGCTAATATATCAATCAGTCATCTATGGAAGTTAGATTTGATCATGATAAATTTATCATTTCCTGCCCTCTGCTGGTTACTTGTGAAAAATACAGTTAAGCTCCAATGTAAAGAAACATTTGCTTTGAATAATTGGATTAGGGCGACTATGTCCCATTTGGGCTGGACATTCCCATGTTTAAGCCCTATCCTGGCAAAACTGGGCACCTGTCCCATTTCCTCTTGCCCCTCCTATCACAAATATGAGCAATAATGTCAGAATTCCATTCATGTTTGCTAAAAGGCTGATATAGAAGGGCAGGTGTCTGACATTTTTGCCAGCTTGACACAAGCAGCTAACAATTCTCAGTTAACAGCTCTTCCGCTTTACATTTGGGTGTGTCTTTGAACAGCTTGTTTCATGGTCCATAGATAGAGAATTCTGCAGCACAGCAGAAAAACTCAAGCCAAAACAGGATTTGCTGCTCCTGCACGTACTATCATAAATTGTTTTAGTCACAATGAGACGGTAGCTGCTGTAAAATGCCTCTCTACCATACCAAAGACACAAAACTTACAGCTTGTACCAAAAATCTAAATGGACAGTAAGTGATGGCCCTTGCTCACCTCCCCCGTGCAAAATCCCCAGTCACCCTATGGCAAGATTTTCCTGTCAGTCACAATGGCATAACTCCATTGAATTTGACCACTGTACAAAGCAGATTCCAGAGCAAAACAGCTGTCCTCTGACAGCACCTGTCGCCAGCCCCTTGACATTCTGCACCAGGCAGTATTCGCAAGAGTCCACCAGAAGAGATCGACTTTTATAACAGCTACCAGCAGTTCTGCAGCTCCTCCCATCATAGGTAGACCTGAAATAGACAAGTCTAATAGGGCTGGGAAGATCAATAGCAGCTTCTTAAATTCTAGTTGGCAGGTTCTAGGGTTGCTGCACACTACTGGGAAATACCAGTGCAAACCCTTGTAAAGTAATATAACATTTCCAGATGCATTCGGTGTCTGAGCTACCTTGGAAGTGTTGGATTGTTCCATTCTAACTTGATCAAAACAGTTTTCTTTGTGGCACTGCCATGTATTTAGGGACGTGATTGCATTTCAAGCATCTAACATTTCCCGTTACTCAGACCTTCCACTCCAACTGCTAAAGGAAATGGCTAGCACAAGTTGCACTATTTTAGCTGGACGGTTTCTTTGCAGGTGAGCA
The DNA here is from genome assembly GCA_007922175.1 of Pelusios castaneus. Taxonomy (NCBI): domain Eukaryota; kingdom Metazoa; phylum Chordata; order Testudines; family Pelomedusidae; genus Pelusios; species Pelusios castaneus. The sequence continues at coordinate 2,249,448 of ML685948.1, forward strand.
AAGCACACTATTTAGTCAGCTTTCTGGCAGGGGAAGTGGTCTGTCTTGCTGTGTAACAGAAGTTAAACTCTGGTAGGTTCCACCCACCCAGCCCGAGTTCACTGAATGGACATTGCTGGGTGGTTGGGATAACTGTGGAAACAGTTGGTTAGCCTTGACACTCAAAGGAGAGTGGAGAAAGAGATGGCAAAGGTTGGTTATTTGCACTCCTCAGATTTCAGAGTCAGAGCTTTGCTGTAACGCATCAGCACAGAAGGAAAGCTGGCCATAATGCTACCTTCCTAGACCCTATCACCCTGTATTTCTTGGCAAAGCAACATATCAGATTGATCTGAATGACGCCTACAGGTAATTAACTTTTGCTGGATTGGAATCACAGGGTGCCCATTTCATTTATGCTCAGCAGCTAGTGGATATGACAAATGGCCAGTTATGTGTTCATCTAGGGAGGCTCAAAACTGAAGCATGTTCCCACAATTTCTTCACTCATATCGTAGTATATTAACCAATAAATCCAAGGTGGCTTTTTATTCACTTCTGATATGTATTTGAAACTATTTCTAGAGCCCTTCTGTAGAGCATGGGGCTCTGTTACACCATGTTTCCATACACTTCTGCACCCCTGTGGCATTAACTGGTCCATGAAAGAGAGCCACTGTTTAAAAAACTGGATCTTGAAGGCTACAATAACTTGAGAGTCTATATGTGGAATAGTGACGCTGAAGCAGGGGTCATGTAACCACACGAATGAGGCTGTAACTTTATGGATCTGACTTTGAAATGAGTAGCTTATCACATTTCAGAAGTTAGTTCCTAATTTAATAGAGATTGAGGGATATGTTCTTCATTTGAAGTACACGTGGGTGCCCTTTATACACAAGTTCCCATTTATTCTAAAGTCACGCTTATCTGGTTAAGGAGTTGCATATATCTAAATAGGGATTTTAATTACTTGGCTCTATAACTCAAGAGAAGCAGAGGAGTTGGGGCGGAGTGAGGGTCACACCATAATTATTTAGACTTTGACGCTAGTGGAATATGATAGATAACTCTCCTCCTTCCCCCCCTGCCCCCCCCCATAACTGTTGTACAATGCAGAAGTTTCACTTTTGACAGTAGTTTTATTACAGGGGCCAGCATTTTGAGCAATACCCTATAATATTTCAAAGGGTTTTTTTGCGAAGTCCCCCCCACTGATTTTGCAGTTAAATGTGCACATTGCAACAGTTCTCTATATTTTGAAGGACAAATGGAATCTAGGCTGTACTTTATAACACAGCTTTAAGGAATTGGGGTTGCATCTTAACAAAGAAAAAGGCTTATTGATGGTCATTTTTCTCCAAACACTGAATTTCAATTAATATCCTAGTAAACACATTCCACCTCTAAAACACAGTTTAAAATTCAGCCGTGCCAATTGTATCTGGACAAATTGAGGCCTTTTACTCAAATAATGTTATGAAAATATCCATTTCAGTTTTTGCTCAAGTTGATAGTGGAGAAATGCAGCAAAGGTGAGAGATGGGGATAGTCAGGCACTTGTTAACACTATAGATTTGTTTGTACCAAAGTGATTTTAAATTACCTTATTTGCATGCATAATCATGGACTATTTATGTGCAAATTAAACTCAGTTTTGAGACTCTGGCATGCATCTTTTGAAAATTGCCTTATGATTGGAACCGGGATCTAGGTCTTTTACAGATTCCTGCCCTTGAGAGATGATTACTGCAATGGATTTTTTTTTACTAAATGTGTGTTGTTTATAATGGGTGGACAGAATCCAAACAGACATTTGCCTGAACAATGTAAACTGAATAGGGTATATATTTATTTTGAAATAAAAAGTTAACCAAAAAACTGTAGTAATGTTTCTTATTCAAATACTATAGGGTGTGTAATGTAACATAATTCCGCTTCATAGTATGCAAGACTTATTTCGATCTATTTATTGCTGTTTCCATGGTGTTCACTTTCCAATGTTCAAGTTCTAAGTAGTACTTCAGTATGGCACAGCTGTCGTTTGTGCCACGCTGGTAGAAAAAAGAAACTCCATCTCTACCAGTCTAAATTGCTTTCTCAGTATTTTCCAATGGGCCTCACCCACGCATGCACAGCCACTCTCCCCTGTGCAGACTTGAACTATGGGGGTTATTGGATTTGGGCTGCTGTGGCCAATGGCCATGCTAGCTCTGGCCTGTACTCAAGAATTGGGTCGAGTTTTACCGGGGGAGGTGGCTCTCTGCGTCGTGTGTTCTACAATTCTCCCTCCCTCCATTGTTTGCGTGAGAGCTTTCAAATGGCTTGAAATCCAGGCTTCGTAAGTCAGTCCTGGAAACGTATGTAAAGTTTAAAATAAGTGGTGTTGGGAAAAAGAAACACTGGGGTGCCTCACTCAGGGCTTGGTTAGAAATAAAGACTTTTCTCTTGACGTGACAGGTTCAGATCCAGTTAGACACCTCATCTACGGGTTTGATCTTTAACTGACATAAGCTGACAAGGTCCCACCAGTTCCTAGCGCACTGATACACACCATTTCTAGCATCAGACCATGACTGAATTTGCATGGAGTCTACCCTCTAAACTAGAGCAGTGGTCCCCAATTTTTTTACCTCATCTTACCACCCCCTTACCCTTTTCCAGACACTCCCATTCCTCCCAGTCACAGTCAGGAGCCAGAATGGGAATGGAGCCACCATTGGAGCCAGGCCTAGGCTGGAGGCAGGTCCATGACTGAGCAGAGCTGTAGCCAGGCTGCTGTTTGGGCCCAGAGGCTGGGGGTGTAGCTGGGGCTGTGGCCGTGAGCAGAGCTGGGCTGGCTGGCACTTCCTCTCTGCCCCCCTGCGGATGCTGGCTTTGCTGCACACCTGCCCCCCAAACTTGCTTTCACACTGCCAGGGGGCACACCCCACAGTTTGGGGACTTCTGGCCTATGGGTCATTGATGAGAAAACTTGCATTACCGTGCTCTGTTCCACAGCTAATAGGAGTGATGTCCCAGAACTGTCATCTGGTCCTCTTAGCCAGCCACTAAGGCCTTATTGCCAGACAAGCTGCATCAAATCTAACGCAAAATGGATTTAATTTTAAAAAAATTGATGCAGTCCCCTTCTGTGAACAAACTGATTTAAGAATGCCTTAACGTTAATTTACCCTAAGTGGGTAAGGAACTAGTTTGTGTTACTGACAAAATGCCCACTGATTTAACTTACCCAGGCTAAGTTCCTTTCTGAAAACAAAGTCATCTGGGGCTTTTTCTCTGCTCTAATAATAAGCGGCTTTCTTTATTTTTATTCCAATTTCCTGTACTGATTTAGGGTCAGATCTTTTTTATTGGGCCCATTCATGGGAGAATGGCGACGTGGCCTTTTAGACCAGCCGTGATGATGTGCAATTCTAATTATTGCTTCTGCAGTGACACGGAGGAGTCTGAGTCATGACCTACACTGCAGCATGTGCTGTAGAAAACAGAAAGAAAAAAAAAAAATCTCTGTCCCCAAGTAACAATAATCCGTGTTGCTCCTAAACTGAACTGTTCCTGTGAAGAGATAGCTAGGAGCCAGAGCACCCATTGCAAAGCATGTTGAATTAGTGAGTGCAGGGCCTGTTGATCTGTTTCCCTAAAATGTTAAGAAAACCCGCTGTGGGGATAGCAGGAGTTTTTCCAGGAATCTAAATTTTTAAAGAGCGCCAGCTTTTGAAATGCTGTTCAGGGGCCTTGTACAGTGTTGACTTCTTGACCTGACATTCAGATGTCTCCGTGTTCTGGCTGCTTGGCTATGTCTACACTTACACTTACTAAAGTTAGTTCGAATTTGTTAGTTCAAACTAATTCAAACTAATTTTAGTTAGTTCGAATTAATTCGAACTAGCAAAATTTAGTTTGAACTAAGCAAGTGCCATTCATGCGAATTGCATTGAGTTCAATGGGCCGGTTAGTTCGAACTAACTAGTTCGAATTAACCCTTAGTTCGAATAGCATATTTGGATTTATTAGTTCAAATTAAGGAAGCCCTTAATTCAAACTAATGAAAGCCTAATGTAGCCATGGCTTAAGTTAGTTCAAATTAAGTTTCCTTAATTCGAACTAACTTGCCAGTGTAGACATAGCCCTTGTGTCCCAAGCCTCTCCAAAAATCACAGCTGCCCCCGTGACAATAGTTTAAATACAGGTTTAAAGGATGAACCACCACTAGAGGACAGCAGTGATTCATAGTCACATTCTGTGGTCAGCAAAACAAACCAGGAGTCCTGTGGCACCCTTAAAGACTAACAGATTTATTTATCGCATGTGCTTTCGTGGGAGAAAATCCCACTTCGTCAGACGCTTTGAAGCCAAGCTCATGTGAGAAACAAATGTGTTAGTCTTCAAAAGTGCCCCAGGACTCCTTGTTTGTTTTGCTGACCTAGACTAACCCGGCTCCCCCTCTGGAACTTATCCGTGGCCTGTAGGTTCTAGGTAGCTACTTGGTGAGGAATAAGGTAGGAACACAATGACAGAGCGTAGAAGCCTCAAGGCTGGCAAGACCATATCTTATCTAAACTCAAGGCGTAGAGCTCCAAAGCCATAGCATGGGCAGCTAATCAGAGTAGTCACAGAGAGCACAAGATACACCTCAGCGGTTTAGTCAGAGTGCTTTAGCATGCACTGAGACGATGCCACGTTCTACCACCCTTAGGTATTCTAAAGCCGGGTCTATCGCCGCCATCAGTGTGCTCTTCCATGTTCAATTGAGCGGTCTGTTAAGACACGCTCAATCGAACACGGAACCGGAGCTGTAACTCCAGCTCTGTAAGTGGAGTAGCACGACGCCGACTGGACGGCTTAGTGTAGTGTGCAGGGAGTAGTTAAGAAGTCAGCGGGAGATACACAAGGTATTTCACGTAGCTTGCATATCTCCGATCGACTGCCGCCGAAAAGTGCGGCAAGTGTAGACTAGGGTTAAGTTAGGAAAGTCAGCAGACATTAGACCACAAGAATACCTGGGTAAATGCTGTACGTTAAAGGCCTGCTCACCTACAGGAGAAGGGCAGCTACGGGAAAGGAGCTAACATCTCTGCTGAATATGCATTAGGCATAGTGGGAGTCAGTGGAACATTATAAAAGCTGTATCCCAGCCTACATGCCTTGGGAGACAAGGATGATGACCACCTTGATGGGGATGGTGAAGATGATCAAGATAATAGCTAACTTCAGATTTTTCTGCAAGTGATGGGTGAGTATCCAGACATAGACATGGAATGTTTTAACCGTTTTGTATCATCTGTACCAACTTCGCTGGGCTGGAGCATTTGTGCCAACAAAAATATTACAGGAACAGAACCCCCCCCCCCTCCCAACCATAATTGTCTCGTGCACACCAGCATCCTTGTAGTGTCTAAAACTTCTGGGTCTGGTCATGAGGCAGAACCCTGCAAAACTAGAGTGTAATTGGTATGTCTAATCAATCAAATAAGCAATACACAATTGAGACAAGATGGATGAGTTAATATCTTACTGTTTAGCAACACTGGATTTATGACTTATTACAACAATCTGTTCCACCTTGTATTTAGCTGCAGTACTCAGCACCTTTCCCAGACCTTCAGAGCTGTGTAAACTTGTCTCTCTTATCAAGAAATGTTGGGCCAATAAAACAGTGGTTCTCAACCACAGGTACATATACTCCTGGGGATACACAGAGATCTTCCAGAGGGTACATCAGCTCATTTAGATGCTTGCCTAGTTTTACAACAGGCTATGTAAAAAGCATTAGTGAAATCAGTACAATCTAAGAGTTCATGCAGACAGTGGCTAGAAATGCAAGGACAACATATGCCAATTGATTGATGGTAAAAATATAAATATAAATGTTTTCAGTAATGTGCTATGATGTGTTTTATTTTGGGGGCTGAATTTTCCAAACTAGTTTAAGTGAGGTGAACCTTAGGGTACACAAGTCAAATCAGACTCCTGAAAGGAGCACAGTAGTCTAGAAAGGCTGAGCGCCATTGCAATAAGAGATATTACCTCCCCGGGGACTCTCAGCTCCACTGCATCCACAATCAATACGTCAGGCAATACATTGGGTGGTATCAAAACACTGCTGGCAAAGTTTCCAAAAGCTCCGGTCACTAGGATATAAATGTTGAATGACCCAACCATGGCGATGTCAGGAAAAGAGGCCAAGGGCCAGATGCTGTGTTGCTGTTAGGTGTCATCATAGCTCTCAATGGATTTCTCAGTTATCCTTAAAAACAATTTCCAGAGGGGGAGCCGAGTTAGTCTAGGTCATCAAAACTAAAAGCGTCACAGGACTCTGTTTAAGACTCACACATTTATTTATCACGTGAGCTTTCATGGGAGAAAATCCCACTTTGTCAGTCTTTAAAAGTGCCACAGGACTCCTGGTTTGTTTTGCTTACAAACAACAGTGAGCGATCTCGTCTTTACTGGCTCTTCCGCAAGCCGTCTTTGGAAGAAGCACACAAAGGCAGAACACGAAACATCTGCCTGTTACCAGACTCTTAGCTAATAAACACAGCAGTTCCTCTGGTCTCCAGCTTGTCAGTGAACAGAGCTAATTAACCTTTGAACGACTGGAAATGCTGGGCCGCACACTGTGCTTTGACGGTGCAGGACGGTTCGTGCAGAGCCCTGAGCTGTGACTGGTCCTGCGTAGTCAGGGTACGCTGTGCAAACACTACTCAGAGACGGCCTTCGGCTATTGGGGCCCAAGGCGAAGACCCATTGCAGGCCCCCTATAGGCCTGCAAGGCCCCCCTATATGCCCATGGGACCCCCCTCTGTGGCCCCGCTCCTCCCAACTCCTGGGCCACCTCTCGCCACCTGGGCCATGAGCCATCCCCCTCTGCCCCCAGCTCCCCTCCAAGTGGCCCCGCCCCCCTGAACCGGCTCCTCCTCCTGCCACCAACCGAGGCAGAGGTGGCTTTGGGGTAGTTGAAGCAGGCGACAGGGCCCTAAGCGTACGCCTGCTTCTCCTACCCCGAAAGCTGCCTCTGACTGTACTCATGCCAGCAGGCGGCTGAGGGAGGGCCGATTGCCACCTGCCTTCTGTCCTGACCAGCCGGACACCGAGCACGTACAGTAAACTCTGGGGAATGTTAAAGCCTGCCTCGTTCGCTCTTTGCTACAGGACAAGCCAGAATTTATGTAGCTGGCTCTGGGGCCAAGCAATGCCCCCACCACCCTGCCTTCCTTACTGGGGGTGAGGTCCTAGGCTGTGGGTCGGCACAGCCACCCAGCGCTTCCCCAGCCCGGGGAATAAAATGTTCCAAATGATCATTTTGCTGCTCAGCCTAAAATGAAGCTTTAAATTTAGATTCAGGGAAGATCAAAGAACTGTGATAAGAAAATAATTAAACTAACCGCAGGGCACTAGCGACTGGGCCCTAATCATGCCTGCTGGAAAAGCAGAAGAAAGGCCATTGAAAGGGAATTAAACAGCGCGTGTTATTTCTCCTCTCCTTCCATCTCTGCAGGACATGAGGTTGTTCCAGCCTGACCCTGAGGGGGTTGGGGCAGGTTCTTGTTTCACCTGTGACCTCTCAGATGCCCAAACACCACCCCGTCCATGTTTAAGACATGGGGAGGAGAAACAGCACCGGGCTCAAGCACTCTGTGCACGGGTGAGACTCTCCCTGGCTCACGCAGAGAAGGTGACCGGGGCTTCTGCACATATGGGTGCCCTGCTTGCTGGAAGAAGCTCTTCTCTGGTACTGCAGCCACCAGCACCTTCTCCCCCCGAACGCCACACCTGGCAGCAGTTTGGGTGCAGCACAGCCAAGCGAGAGACTGCCCCCATCTATCCAGCATCACAACTGCCCTCCAAGCCCATTGCATCGCTCGGTCAGGGTGCTGGAGCTAGTCCGGCTGACGAGGCGGTACCGCAGGCTGTTTGCCAGCCGGATGGCTATCGAGGGGAGGGCTTGCTTGCCCCCACTGATGCTACTTTCCCTGATGTGCATTTCATTCGTGAGAAGCCAGGGTCTCGTTCCACCCTCCCCTCTTGAATGTTTCCAGGTCCCATGAGGGTAGGAGCTGTTTCCCTTCCAGAAGACAGCGTTGCCCCTGGCCAGCACAGCTGAGGAGGCTTCCCTGGGAAGGCCACGCATTGCCTTTTAAAGGGACAAACGGGAGGGAGCAGCCAAAACGATGCATGAGCTGGAAAAACCGCAGCGCTCCGAGGCAAGAGGTAGGTATGGGCACTGTGGGGAAGGCCGCGGGGAGGCCTGAGCTGCCCACAGCTATGGCAGAGGCCGGCAGGAAGCAAGGAGGGATCAATGATTAGCCATGAGTCTGTGGAGACAGACCAGTGGTGGGCGTCACTCGTACGGGAAGCCCAGGCTAAGCCTTGGGCACGTGCTGATGTCAAGAAAAGAGGCCACGGTGGAATGACCTGCCCTGGAGGGAGCCAAGGAGAGATCGGATCCCCATCTCCTTCCCCGGGGCCTGCATTTCCTCAGGACTTGCAGCTAGGGCAGCAAGAGAAAGGGTGGGGGGATGGTCTCAGGGAGGACCGCGTCCACGCCTGCTGCCCCAGGATGTGGCGGCTTTGAGTGAGAAGGGCACAGCAAGGATGTGGGCTCTGAAGTCAATGTCAAAGGGAGCCCACTGGATTGGGATACTCATCTGACAGCCATTCCCACCCCCCGGGGTATTGCACGTGGCCGGGGGAAGCATTGACGTGGAGCTGCACCCTCTTCTGGCTGGCCTGGTTTTCACTCCATGGCGCAGACACAGGAGACAGCCTCAGACACTGGCGGCCACCAGCTCCTTCCAGAAACGCCCCCCTTGACCCTCACTGTCATTTATTTCCGGTGACAGCTCTTTACAAATGTATTAGTGCAGGTCTCGTGGCCCAAGACAAGGCGAGGGTCAGGTTCCTCCCTGGCATAATTCCAGCTAGGTGAGGGGCTGCAGAGCCATCGGCTTTCCGAGGGCACAACTTCCCCTCCCTGACAGGCCTCCTGCACTGGCTCCATTCCTAGAATCCCCCACCGGCGAGACCACAGAGCGTGTCGGCCGTCCTCAGGTCTGTCTACAGAGGGCTCCCTGGAGCAGCTCCAGTAGCCGTGTCTCAAGTCTCCTCTTGGACCTCAAGGGAACTCTACACGCTTTTTCAACTCGTTCAGGATTCATTAGACACCACGTTCACCGTCCCCCACCCAATCCATGAGCTGTCTGCAGGGGGCAGGCAGGGAGACAGATCTGAGGACTATTTAAATAGGGATTAGAGCTGGTGGCTGAAGCTTACTTCTAAGTGCGGACAGGAGGAAAGCCTCTCTGCCCACCAGAAGGGATTTCTGTTCTCCGCAGCAGACATTTGGTAAGCAGATAGAAGCTGTAAAATGAGAACAGGTGAAATGAGTCTCATCAGACCATCACCATCCAGCTTCTTGGGAAGATGTTCAGAAGCTGGTATTATGTAGCACCACACTCGTGATAAGCACGGGGCACACAGCACAGGGGGCTGTTATTTGTTAATTTAGGATGGTGCTTAGAGACTCTGGTCAGGATAGTGGCCCCATTGTGCTAGATGCTGTACAGAGACAGTCCCCTGCTCCAAAGAGCAGATAGTCTAAACAGACAATGGGTGTGAGAGATGAAACATTACTCCTTTTATATTTCAGGGAAAGGAAAGTCAGATCAAGTAAGTTACTAGTCTGTAATTCTAAAGTGCCCATCACCCCCAGGGCTGGTACAGCACAGCCTTTCATGGGTGTCACTGTGCCTCAGTTTCCCCTCTGGGATGATACTCAGCTGCCTTTGTAAATTTCTTTGAAATCCTTGGCCGAGAAGTACTTCCTATTTGCAACAGAGGCCCAGTTCTGCAAACACTTACCCAGATGTGCAATTTTACTCTTGTTAGTAATCAAGGTTACCCACATGCCCAAACACATGCAGTATTGAGAACTGTTCTGTTCTGTTGTATTTTCAGATCATAACAGAAATGACTGCTCTGCCTTACTGATCTCTGAAATGAAACCACCTCTGAAGTGAAGCACTGCTTCTCTTTACCTGCTCATATTACCACCAAAGACTTTAGAATAGGAAGTGAAATGGACATCAGGAGAATAAAAAACATGCAACGCTAGGCTAAGAAGAGAGTAGGAGGATAAACAGAAGTTTACAAATATTTGAAGGATGGAAACAGCAAAGCAGAGAAGCATTATGTGCGGCTGAGAAAGGGACAAAAACTGGGGCTAAGGAAATGAAAATAAGCCAAGGAAAACCTTCTTGGCAGCATCATCTGCTAGCTAAATGAATAGTCTCTTCTAGCTGAAATGCCATCACATAGGATTTTTTTAAATGAATAGGACAGGACTCTACAAGATGCACTCTAGGGAACAATCCTGCATTGACAGGTGGATGGACTCCTCTCCAGTTACCATGACTCATCCATACACGCACGCGCACACACACTGTAAGTGCATCATGGCTTGATCAGATGTTGACAGACAGCATATGCAGTAAATACAACACACTGAGTCTGTTCACCCAGACAAAGGAATGTAAATGTCACGTTATAATTGAATCACTCAACACTGATCCAGAATCTAATCCCTCCCCCAGAGATTTACATTAGGAAAGATGGGATTCCCCAGTCCTTGAGAGTGGTCCGAGGCCAGATCACTAGCCTTTCCAGTTACAACATGCATGACAAATTAGTACCTAGGACCAGAAACTGCAGGAAAGTCTCTGGATCCTCCTATAATGGGGGTCACTCACCATTGTGGTGCCTCCAGGTGACTGCATCTAGCAATTAGCTCCATTCAGGTCTGCTACCCTCCTCCTAACAGGTGCTAACTCTCCAAGCCTCCCAGCATTCCCTCTTCAGGGCTTAACCTTCCAGCTAAAATCACTTGTATAATTTTCTCCTTCAGCATATCAAAGCCCACCTGGATCAGCCACCATTCCAGACACAGTCTTCTGCTCCAAGGCCAGGACCTGGGCCACAGGCCCAAGAGCTGGTAGGGGAACCCAGACCTACCCACTACTCTAGCTTTCAGACAAAGCCCCTGCATTTAGGGACTCCAGTTTAGCCCCAGACCCAGCACTCCTTCTCACTTTCCATCTCCATCATCTACTCACCCCTTCTCTCTCCTTTGGGGTTCCCAGCTCAAACATCCTCTTCCTAGGCACTAACAATAGATTAGCTCCCCTCTTTCTCTTCTCACTAGACTCCATAACTCTAAAAAAACCTTTCTTCTTCCTGGAACCAACTACACATGATCTGCCCCAGCTTCCTCTCTCTAAACAGACCCAATCTGCTCCTTCCCAGCTGAACATCATCTTCCATTAGGCTTTACTGAGCCCTGGCCCTCCTCCAAGGGCAGTATACAAAGTTAATTTCCCCTAATTTAAACTACTCTGCCATTTAAACTCACTCTCCTCAAACGGCCAAGTGTGATACCAGCTCCTCCCCTCCCTTTCCTGTTCTTGTCTATAGTTATGTGCAATGAATGTGGGATGTAAAGGCCTTTATGTGAATGTTGTTATGAGATAGGAGAGGCAAATGTTGGCCCATGTTGAAGAGATGGTCTTGTTTCAAGATGAGGCTTCTCTCATGCTGATGCCAAACTAAGATTCCTGCCTTCTGGGGTGGCAGTCTGTCTTTAGCACTGAATGGCAGGAGACAAACAACATTGATTCCCTTGAGACAGCAGCAGATGGATTAAGACTGTCAATATTGTTGAGAAGTTGAACATAGCTGTGTGCACTGAGTGTTGTCCCTCCATTGGGCATGAAGAGCACCTGGGTTAAAGGCACTAAGCAAATAACCAAGAGATATTCTCACTCAGAGAGGCTCTCTGTGTCTGGCTTGTGGCTTTGGGGTCCTTCAGCCTGGCAGGCATGTTGGTGGATGAGTGTAGATAGCAAACACAGACTTCCCTCTACTTTCCCTTGAGTTTTCCAACACTGTCTGGCAGTAGCTAAAACAAGAAAATATAACCAGCTGCAAGGGCCCCAATGAGCAGCGAGAGCAGCTGTAATTCAGAAAGTCACCTCTGTGGTCCCCTTAATTCTCGGCTGAGCAAGTTTCCTGGGGAGTTTCACTGAACCTCAGAGGAGAAGTTTAATACTTTTTCTTGAGAAATACCACATTCTGCTCTAAGTCTCTGGGTGTGGACGGGCTGCAGCCTGCTGGATCCGACAGAGAGAGTTTCTTGTTCAGCCAGTTAGTTTAACAGCCCTGTTCTTCAGGCTCATTACAAACTCCCTGTTGGTCTGTTCTAAACATGCTGAGATGCATACCTGCAGGTTAACCAAGAACTGTCGGGAGAGACACAATCCAAGTCATGCAATCGGGATTAGCAGCTCTTCAGAAATAACTCAGGGCCAAGCCTCTTCTCTAAAGAAAGCTAAACCCAGAGCTAACAAACAAGGAGTCCTATAGCACTTTTAAAGACTAACAAATTTATTTATCGCATGGGCTTTTGTGGGAGAAAATTCCACTTTGTCAGACACCATGAAAGCTCATGGGATAAATACATTTGTTACACTTTAAAAGTGCCACAGGTCTCCTTGTTTGTTTTGCTGAACTAGACAAACATGGCTACTCCTTTGAAACCCAGAACTATACTATAAACCTGAGGTGAGATGCTAACGGTCCCTCATGTGCCCTGACCTGATGGGGTAAGACAGTGAGGCATTGCACAGGATTTCAATGGATTGCCACCAAATGACTCTTGTTAACATGCACAGGCTGTTTATTGCCTTTTTTATCCCCGAGCCTGGAAATGGGACTTCCCATTTTCTAGTCTGCTGGAATCAGTTGTTTCCACTGGAGTGCCACGCTCGCCCTGTAGGTGAATGCAATCCAAACAGACAAGGCAGCTGCGGAGCTGTGCACCAGCTAGCCAGAAGAGGTAGCACAGGGTGGGAATCAGGCCGCAGGGAGAAAACATCAGGAGAAAAAGAACCATCTGGACCTGTACACACAAGAGCGGTCTTTTAAGAGCAGGCGGATGAATCCCAACCCTGTCATGAGCTGGGAGCACACTCTGCCCAGCCCATGGGGGACGCAACTCACATCAGCTCAGGCTGTAAACCCCTCCACGCAGAGACGTGTAATTTTCATCTTGAGAAACACTAATAAGGACAAAGGGGAGGGCGAAGCAGCTGAGCTGATGCTTTGCAGCCAGCAAGAAGAGCAGACTAGGATCTCCCACATGCCCCATTTCAGAGCTTTCTCCTCGAGGGCCCTGGAGCTTCACTCAGAGCCTTCTTCTGCCATGCGTCTGGCCCAGGGCTGGTGCCTTCGCTCCCTGGGATGGGGGTTCTGCAGAAGCGCCCTGTGTCTCACATAGCATCGCTGACAGCTCCAAGGAAACTGTGGGAGTGGGCAGTGCTGGGGGTGCTGTTCACGAGTAGGCAGCAAGGCCTGTTCGTCAACAAATAATGCAAAATAAGGCAGCAGAAACAGACACAGGAGCAATTCCAGCTGGAATTTCTGCCCCGTCCTACGACGCTGAGTCAGGATCAGGGCAGTGGGGCTTTGAGTGGGTAAGTGGCAAAGCATCACCGGGGCTTCTTCAGGGAGTAAGGCTGACAGGACTGGGCCCACCACACAGAGGTGCAGGAAGAGGGACAGATTCACGACCCTCTCTGCCAAATGTTTTGGAGGCAGAACATTCCCTGGCTCAGGGCAGCCCGCTGGAGCGTTTGCGAACCATGGTCCAGTGTGCACTGCAGCGGCCCTGGGCTTGGCAGGGCCAGATGATCCCCTGTTATGGTCTGTCACACCAGATGGCCTGTTCTGCTCGTCGGTTCTCAAGACAGCAGGGAAAGCTCAGGGTTTGTTCCCCTGCCTGAAATCCTCAACTGGCCGTGCACCGCTGTCAAGGGCGATTCCACTGACAGCCGCAGGAGGTCCCGCAGAGTCAGAGCCTGCTAGGAGAGCTGATGGAATCAGAGACCGCCCAGAAAAGGGAGGTCTGGCCCTGACAGCACAGTGTAAACAGGCGAAAGCACAGCTGCACAGGGCTGGCCCAGGCGAGGACACTGGACGGGGAGTTGGGAGTTGAATTCTCTTCCCAGCTTTGTCTGGGTATAACCTTGGACTTCACCCCTTTGTGCCTCTGTTTCCCCTCCTTCTTCTTGTCCTGTCGTTTAGACTGTAAGCTCTTGGGGACACGGACTGCCTCTTATTATGTACATGTACAGCACCTAGCACACCAGGGCCCTGAGCTCCTAAAAGACTTATTAAACAACGTGTGCTGCCCACCTATTATCCCCTCCTCTCAGATCTTAGAGGCCTTTTGCTGACAGAGCTGCAGCCAACGTGCAGGTGTTGAGCTCAGTCAAGCTACGCTCATCACATGCAGCCGGAAAGGAGGGCCAGAATGGCTCTGACTTGTCTGGAGTGTATGAGTCTTTGACGCTAAACAGCGTGTTAATTGACTGGGTCACCCCACTGATTTCCCTTCCATGCCTCCTCTCCTCCCCCGATGTGAGTGAGTCAGAATTGTGTCTAAACAAGTGGCTGAGGATGTGGCCTTGGATAGAGGCTATAATTTTGGAAAAGAATTTCTTTCCCAGCAATCCAGGCACCATTGATAAATGAGCCATTCCTACCATCTCCCTGCTCTATAGCGCTCTCGATCCAAGGGGTGGAAATCTTTCCATATTCTCATGCCCGGGGGGCTTGTATCAGCAATGATAGTAGTTCAGCAGAAGGTGGAGAGCTCTCTTTTCTCCTGGAGTGTGAGTACCAGGCTCACACTGAACTGAACAGACTTTCATACCAATTTTGCATACGTGAATTTATTTTCAAAACATACAATTTTTGCAAGGCAATGCCTATTAAAAGAGAAAGAGTGTTTGGTATTTCCTCAGCAAAGGTGTCACTGTGGCGGGGGCATTCCCAGCCGTAGCCCTAGATATTTCTGTAGAAACCACTGTGTGATCCTGACCAGGCTCGGGTGGGATTTGCTGTCTTGACTGGCCAAGGTGGCTGTGAGACAGAAATCGCCGCAAACATTTGAAAGTCGGTTTCCTTTTGGCTGTCGTCTTCATTTGCTGCTCTGATTGTTTCCCCAGCTTTTGCAAATATTGTACGTTTTTGCATAGCACAAATAGAAACCAAAGCCCAGATTTTCAGAACTTGACTGGTCCATCGGTACAATGGCTGTTTGACACCTGACTGGTCATTTGCATATTTACATAAAATCACAGCACTGGGGGGAGGAGTAAATGTGCGTTCTGAAAAGCTGAGCCCCATTCTTGTTCACAAACCCACTCACATCGTAGGGAATCACTAATTAAAATGGCTACGTGGAGACCACTGAAGGACAAAGGCATATGCCACCTTTCACGTGACTATCATGCTGTGACATGCTAGTTACATTGATGCAGCAGCAGCTAATAAAGGTCATACACATAGAAAGCCCTTTCCTCTAGCTGGCTCCCGGAGTACTACAAGCCTTGTTGGGTGAGTTACTGTAGATGTACAATAATCACTTTGCCCACCGGAGGAGTGCAGCTACCTCTGGGCTAACATGCAGCAACTGTTCAACGATCCACAGCAACACTACACAATAGTCTAAGGACAAGACATGAAGGATACTATGTGCACTAGAAAGGGCGAGGGGAATTTAGGCCGGAAGAATGTAATGACCTAAACTGGAATTTGATTGGGACACTGGGGGTTAACACCTCGTTTCTCTTTTTTAAAAAACTACGTGCGATCTTCCATGGGTGCCTTATTTCAAGCATCAGGGTGAAATCCAAACTCCACTGGCTTCTGCCGTTGTCTTCACTGGGGTCAGGATTTCCCATTAAGCGGCCAGCAGGAGGCTATGACCCTCTTTCCTTGCACTTCATCCGTTTCTGCCTTGCCCCAGTCTTCACACCCTTCTGGGAATCAGTGTCGGGATGGCGCCTCTAAAAAAGCGATCGTCCCACTATAAGTCACATGTGCATTTGCACACTGCTGGTTCTGTATTAATTGAAAAGTCGGCTGGAAGACGTGTCTGTGCAGCCAGGAACTGAAATGACTACAGAATTCTCAGAATGCAGCACACCCGTTTACAGGAGTCTTCTCTGGACACCTGAAAGCAAAGGTTGGGTCTGATAACATTTTTCATTTGATCAGATTATTTCTTTGCATTTTTTCATCTTGTCTTCTTTGATGCAGCTTTTCTCCGCACAGTAGTGGCCCTGTAGTGAGAGAGACTTTCTTGAGGCAGATGAGCTTCCTCAGTGGAAATGAGATATCCACAAATCACAGGAAGCTCCAGTCTATAGCCAATGTCAAATTACAGGAGAAAGGTTTGCATTGTTCATCATTTTACCAGCTGACGAGGGATTCGTTTCCTTCCTGTTTCCTGCACAGAGTGTAACCTCCTCTCCCTGGGAATGTGAGACTTGCTTTCCTCTCCTATCCTGTGGTCGTTCTTAGCCTTAGGTATATAAAGCACCATTGGATAAATTCTGTGAACTGGGGAAGGAGAAGTATGCGCCAGAATTATAGTCACGGTGAAGGCGCAGTGCTTGGAGCGGACGCAGCATGCCTTCCCTGCTCTGCTAATGATTGACTAGTGGCCTTGGGCAAGTCTCTTAACCTTGCTGCACCTCAAGTTCCCTATATGTAAAAGGGAGATAATACTTTTCTCTTTTGTAAGACACTGAAATTAATTAATATTTTGCAAAGTGCTTTGTGCCGTCTGAACAGCAGCTGCTGCTACAGCAAAAAGTATTAGTATCACTGAAAAGTCCACGCGGGTCTAAGAGACGCTGACAACATTCCACCGCTCAGCAAGTGCATTCTGAGAATAGCAATATCTGGATCTGCAGAGAAGAGGAGATAAGGATTGGATTCCAGAATACAGAAGACAAGGAATTTATTCTGTGCTGTGGAACGAATACAGAGCAACAGGTTATTGCAGTCGCACTGTGTATGGGAGATGGCATTTACTTGTCAGTAGCTCACTGGAGAGAAAATAGTTTAGCATTCCAGTTAAGTGCCTTAATGATCAAACGCCACTCCCCTGCTGTGCTGCTGAATGGATTGTGGAGCACGGTGGTTTTGTTAATTAACTAATGATCCTGAAAAATGGATGTAGAAAATCATCGTGAGGAGTAGCTCATTAAATCAGACCAGGAAGGCAGCGTGGGCTAATCATGACATGAAAGCACTTGGGTTTGTTTGCACCTCTGCTACTGACTCTCTCTCTGTGACCTTAAGCATGTCTCTTGACTTCTCTGTTTCTTGGATGATTTTGCAGTTGGGTCTAACAATTCTTACCTACCTCCTAGGGTCATGGGAAGGCTAAATCACTTGCTGATTGTAAAGGAATATGAGATCCTGTAATGGAAGAGGTTATGTGAGTGCAAAGGGTTATTACTCCTCTCATGATTTCAGGGGCAGGGAAACAAAATGATGTGCGAATGAAGGGCTGGGTTCAGAGTGACACAGCTCCCTGACCTGGGGCCTCAAACTATTTTAGAGCTCCTCAAAATTATTCTGGGCTCCATGAGCCCCACCTGTGCACCAGGGATTACTGCAGCAGAGGGCACTCTGGCCTTGACCCCAGCTGCTGCCACGATCTTCCCTACCCTGGGAGACAGCAGAGGAGTGGTGGAAAAGCTGGCTATGTTTTCTTTATGCCAGCTAGAGCTTCTCCCAGCAGAGAAGAGTCTCCAGCAAAGCAGATTTGACTGTTCGCACCACTCTGGTAGTGCAGATGGGATTGGAAAGAGGTCTTAGTGCAGCTAAGACTTAGAGATTTTGCCCTTCACTTGTGAGTTTCAAAAGAGAAGTCTAAACAACCTCTTTCCATCTTGGCTTCTGCTCTGTCTATGGGCCAATCATCATGATGCGCTCTGATGGGTATTCAGCGGTTTTTAAATGTTTTGCTTGTTCTGTCAGGTGACTCGTGCAGCATTGCTAATGATTTCACAGTGTCCAGTGTTTTTCTCAAAGCTCCATCTCCCAGATTCATGTGATCAGGTAAGAATCTTACTTTTCATTTTATTTATTTATTTCTCACTGATGGTTAGAGAGAAAGCTTGAAAAAACCCATGGAGAGTGAAAAACCAGAGGGAAGTAAAAAATGCATCAAATTTGGCCTAAAAATCACATTGATTTGTAGGGCCTAATTGAGGGTTTTTGCACAGATGGCTCTGACATTTCCCCTCATGCGTTTCTAATGGGTAGACAGTGTCCCATTCACTTCCATGTGAAACTGATTGGAGCAGCTATTGCCCCATCACTGGTTCTGAGAGTCACTGTGACTTACGACAATCCCACATTTCTTAGTATTAAACAGAAGTAAATACTTAGAGATCCTGGAAAATAAAAGTCCTAGAAACAATGTTTTTGGATGTCTATAGCCCCTTTCATCTGAGGATCTAACATAGCTTTAGACACCTTAGCTTAGCCTCTGTGAAAACCTGATGATGGCTGTCTGACAGATGAGGAAACTGAGGCACAGAGAAGTTATTTGATGCAAGGCTGGTAATAGATGCTGTGAATAATGCCTCCCGGCCCTGAGTGCGAGTCAGGGGAGGCAGGAGAATCTTGCCATCTTGTTTTAATTGTGTTTCTTGAGTTTACTTAGTCTAGAAGTGATTTCTGTATTTCATGGATTCTGCTCCAGTTTTTAATTTAGGCATGTGGTCAGCTGAATATCCGTGCAGCCACTGTGAATTGTTTCTTAGACCATGTTTACAAAACTTGTTGCCCAGGGGTGTGAAAAAAACCACCTCGCTGAACAACGTAAATTTTGCCAGTACAAGCACTCATGTGTGTAGCTACCGCCACCCACGGGGCTGGTTTTATGATGTTGATGGGAGAGCTCAGCATAACACAGTTACACAAATGCTGATCGGCGGCCAGGTTCATTTAGCGCCAAATTTTGCCACCCATACCCACACTCAGTAGAACCATACTCTGAACATAGCCCTATTAAAATCAGTTTAGCCAGTTATGGTAGCGAAGTCCAACTCAATGTGAGCATGTGGCTCTCAAAATCCGGCCCTTAGCTACTAAGAAACATATATTCTCTTCTCTCCTCCCCCACATACTTCACCTGTGATGGAGTGTAAACCCTCACTGGTACGGAGAACATTAACAGGAGCCCAAGATCTCAACTGATGAACCTGGCAAGTAGGTTAATTGGCCGAAGCACCTGAAAAGGTTTTCCTTTAAAAAGACTGAGAAAGCCCAGTTAAATGAGAAACCCAAGAGTGCCTGTCTGTTCACTGAGACTGGACGGGTAGAAAAATAAGGGCTAGGAAAAGTCACAGGAGGGAAACGAGGAGGGAATTAGCTTCTATGGTGTGTTTCAAAATCAGGGCATGACTCCAGGGAGGCAGCTCTGGGGAGCTGATGTTTGGCTGAGGAGCGGATGGCTGGCGAGGACCTGTGAAATTCAGTGAGGGCAGAGGTGGTTTAGGCTTTTATTGTTGGTTTGGGGTTCTGTGGAGAACTCCCAGGGAATCCTACACACCACGGGCAAAGCCTGAGCCCATGAGGTGGGGGTAAGGAACATTGCCACGTAGTGAATCTGGGAAGGGGTGGCCTGTGGATGGCTGGGGGAGGAAGAAACCAAGGGCTATGTCTACACTTACAAAAGCTACTTCGAATTAGTTAATTCGAACTAACTAATTCAAACTAATTTTAGTTAGTTCGAACTAGCATGGCCCCACTAGAATGCTAGTTCCAAGTAGCCATGGCCATGCAGGGCACTTGCTTAGTTTGAATTAGTCAGTTGCAGGAAGGTCAATCTGTCGATTAGTTCGAACTAACATGGCCGCATTGACTTAATTTGAACTAACTAGTTCGAATTAAGGGTTAGTTCGAACTAAGCAATTGAATTTATTAGTTCGAATTAAGGAAGCCCTTAATTCAAACTAATGAAAGCCTAGTGTGGCCAAGGCTTAATTTAGTTTGAATTAAGCTTCCTTAATTCGAACTAACTTGCAAGTGTAGACATAGTGGAGCCTGAGTAGATAGCCATTGCCTGCTTAATATAGGGATCCTGGGTTGGAATCTAGAAAAGAGAGATCCTGGGTTTCTCTACTAGCCTCCGAAAAAGATGATGTGAAAACCCGACAGGGAGCTATTGCTGTCCCATGTTCAGTCAGGAGGGGGCTCTCTGGCCACAAGTTCAGTCTCTTCTATGCTCCCAGGCCCATTTTTCTTTTACTGTCCTTTTTTATCTCCCAGTCTGAGCATATTGTTCCCTTTTTCTTTTCTCTTGTATTTAGGGTGGAAATTTTTCTTAGCCAGTAATTTTTCCAAATGCCTTGGTTTCCGTACATCCAGAAGAGGTGTGAGTTACCTGGCTGTCTTGTCCATTTCCAGAGTGTCTTCTTTCCATTCTCCCCTTGTTGGATTAGTGATACAGGTAACCAACAGATTTTCGAAAGGGTGTTAGAAATGTTTTGCATAGTATACAGCATGGTAGCTAGTGTTCAATATGCAGCTCCCATTTTCCCTCAGGCTGTTGTCCTCATTTCATTTTCCCAGTTTGTTTTATAGTTGGGGCTAGGTCCAATAACCAGCTCTAGAGTAAAGATACTGGACATCGATTTGTATCTTCTCTTTCTTCAGTCTGGGTTCTCATGGACCCGGTGTTTCTGGAACTGTACATATTGATATAGATTTTCTAGTTAGATTCTTCTGTGCATATCCAGGAAACAGCTCCCTTTTTCCTGTAACAGAAGGATAATCCTGTTTGGGAATTCCCTTATTTATCCACAGTTTTTAGCTTTCCTTGCAGTGCATATGCAGGAGTTGTTCTGCATATATGAATTTATCGTATTTTTTTATGCCCATTCCCTGAATTCTACCCTCTTAAAGGCAAAACTGATGGAACAGGAAACAATGGGCACGGAACAGATGGAGTGTATTGGTGCATAAGCTCATCACTTCCATCTTTGTCTGCCTAATAAATTGCCCCGTGACAGTGTTTAGTGCGTGGGAATTTCCCCATCAACCACAATGGAATTTGGATCAGGCCATTTGACAGCTTCTCATCTGCCCTCTTATCCCAAACACCTCCACAGGAACATATCACCTACATGCTTAAATTACACCTGAAAGTTAAATGGACAATGAAAGCCCAGCCTTGCATCGTTGCAAATCCTCCTAAATAGATGTTCTGTAGCTTGTCTCACTGTTTACATTGTCAGGCACAGCAAATGGAATGTGTGTTAGCTGACTGGATCATCTTAGACCCAAGTCCTTATTCTAAGAACAGGGTGTTATTTTATATCAGTGGTGGTGGTTTACATTAATGTGAGAAAATTAGGTAACATGGCATAAGCACAGACCAGTATCTCTGGAGATGTAATATAAAACTTAATTCTTACATAGGGCTCTTCAGAGTCAAAGCACTTTGCAAACACTAACTACTTAATCTTCACGATCCCCCTGTGAGGTAGAGGAGTGGAAAAACTGATGTGATTAAGTGACTTGATTGCAAAAGACCACAGGAGTCTGGGTCAGAGCGGGAATCAGACCTTGGAGTGTCTAGGCTCCTAGCCCCACATGCTAGACAATGCTTCTCCTGGCCATCAAAGCACCAGAATATGGAGAAACCAAGATAAAGGGCCCTGAGGAGCACAGTTCAATGGAAACATCCATAATCGTAATACACGGAAAGTCCGATTTTTCAGATACCAGTGTCCATTTTTGCAGGGGCAAATTATGGGCCCCAAATTGCAACAGCAAAAATGGAAGACTGGGCAAGGCTGGCGCATGGTTTGCTGTATCACATAACCCCTCGGATGTATAAAGAGAGAGGTTTTAACATGGAGCTAAAATATTCCCTGATGTCTAGGATGCTGGAAGCCTTGCCTGCTCAGGAGCTCCAGGGCTGCTCAGATCAGATCTTTCACGATGTTGAAGGGCAGAACATTCCCTGCCATGCTTGTAGTCCCTATTCCAGATTTATTCCTTGTAACAACCACCATGACCTGCACGGTCCTTTTCAGAGTGGGCTGGCAAGCTGGTCCCTCTGCCAGGGGATTGAGCCTGGCTGTAGGGTTAGGCTGCTGGGTGAGGTTGTAGCACCTAGGATAGTTACTGAAACATTCAAAAGTGTCCGTGCAGTTCCTGCAAGCCCCAGGGGTCTCGGGGAAGGCTGTGGAGAGCCGGGCAGAGGTTCTGCCCTCTCTGGCCTGGAAAGACTGGAGCGGGACAGCGCTTTGGTGGCTGCAGCAGATGATAGCACGGAGGGCCTGCAGCAGTGACAAGTCTTTGGAGAGGAACTTCTGGAAGTTGGGTTTGAAGAGCAGATAGACCAGAGGGTTGTAGGTGGTTGAAGACTTGGCAAAAACGGCAGAGACTGCAAAGGCCAGAGCTGGAACCTGGCTGGCATCTCCAAAGGCCGCCCACATAGCTACAATTGCATATGGGGTCCACGCAGCCAGAAATCCAACGCACACGGCAATGCTCAGCTGGAAGAGAAAAGGGAATGACTATGGTTGGAAATGCTGTGTCCCCAACCCCCTGCAGTGCATGCGCGATATAGGCCTCTGACAAAATCCTGCGGGCGGCCGCCCCTGAGCTTTGAGGGCAGGAGAGGTTACACTTTGGATCTAATGTTAAACCATTCGCCCATGGCCCCAAATGAGCCTTCTAGTTCAGGAGCCCATGGGTAGCGTACACAGGCGCCCACAGCCACATGCAAAAAGACTGGTAATAAAGACAGCTTGTAGCTTTGCAGTGAGCATTTTGGCTCCCATCACATCTACAGCAATGTATCTAAGTGGAGCGGGGGGCGTCTGGATGCCACGAACCCCCAGCTCAGTAGGTCTCTGTGGGGGATTCCCCCCCCCCCCCCAATATTCATTCTTGGTCACCAAGAGACCATCCACACTAGGAAGAGCTGAGTGAAATGTTTCCCTAAGATGTTTTTGCTGGATAGAGACATGAGTGCAGAGTGCCTGTGTGGGGGATGCGGTCTTACCCCTCTTTGTACACTGGGATGGATAGTAATCAGAGTGGTGAATCGCCTGCTCCTTTATTTAAATAGTGATCATCTAAACAGGAGTGTGGTGCTGCTCGGAGGTGCAGAAAGGTGTAGCATGTCCATGGTTAAATTGTCAGGCAGCAATGTAACTGAGGCAAAGCGAGTCAGCATGTTTCATCTCAGAAAAACAGAGTCGTGCGGCACTTTTAAAGACTAACAGATTTATTTATTGCATGAGCTTCCATGGGAGAAAAATCCCACTTCGTCAGATGCTTTGAAGATGGGTAATACCTATTTTGATTTCCTGGTACAGCCTGACCCGATCCTGTGTCCATACATTTCCCTGCATTTAAATTTCCTCCCATTCTGTAAGTTCCCCATCTTCAAACTGTCTGACAATGTGGGATTTTCTCCCACGAAAGCTCATGTGATAAATAAATTTGTTTGTCTTTAATAGTGCCACAGGACTCCTTGTTTGTATTATCATATGATAGTTGCGCCAAGACGTCCTGCCAGAGATCAGGCCCTTAGTGTGCACAGTGAGAAATAGTCTCTGTCCCAAAGGATTTCTCATCTAAAGAGAGACAGCAAACAAAGGGTGGAACAAACAGAGTATTATTGCCCCCATTTTGCAGATGGGGAAGAAAGGCACAAACAAAAGAAGTTAGTGGCAGAGCCAGGATCTGAGTGCGGATCCTGTGGCTTCACCACAAATCCATCTTTTCTCCAATACCACTCACTCGTTTGCTTTAAGTTTATCTGAGAAAACCAACTTTTTAAAAAAGGCATCAATTCTTTTGGCAGACTTCTCCCCCACCCCTAGTAAATTATAGTATTAGCTTGTAGACTGGGGAACTATGAGTCATGAAGGCAGCATTTTTTATGATTTCCAATGTAATTTAATAGGAAAACAAATCCATCTGATGGCTTTAAATAAGGAGGAGGTGAAGGGATGTATTACTAGTAGCACAAATATAAACACCTGGAGAATTAATCTGGCTTTGGAAATGCATCTACTTTTCAGAAGGCTTCAAGGAGTCTCATTATATCAAGTGTAAAGAGTATGAACTCATGTGGGCTCAGTGCTCAAAACAAACCAGTGAGCAAGACCCTCGCATGGCTGGATTTCGCCTTCAGGAAGCTGCTCAATGGTGAAGGTGGCCAGAAAGAGGGAGGGGGGGGAAAAAAAAATCACAATCTCAGCCTGCAGTTCCCTCTGTTTTAATGTTTGGTGCCTGGGGAAGAAAGGAGTAGTCACAGGGAAGATTATTTGTTGCTGACCTAATGAGAGAATTTTTTCTTCAGTCATGATCCTGTGTGTTTCATTCACATGTCACTGTGCAGGGAAATTACAACCGTCAGCTTTTCCCTTCCTATTTCCAGGTTCTCAATTTTTTATTAGCCATGCTTTCTCGACCCTCCACTGTGTCTCTTGACTGCAGTGGGTGTATTGGGATAGGCATAGATGGTTTTTCCTTTGGAGAGGGATATAAATGGGACAGAGTGGCAAAGTTTGGAGCCAACCTGAAGATACAAATATCACCCAAAATGTGAAGGCACTGTATCTAGTTTTTTTGTTTGGACCTGTTTCTAGGGAAGAGCGTGTGGTTTCAGAATATTTAGTGATCTGCTGAGTTTTTCTAAATATGCTAGGGCCAGATCCTCCAGTGACTCAGCAATACAAGCCTCAAATGTGTGTGCATTTACTGCAGTTGCACATTGAATTGGGTAATTGCACCAGCTGTAACTAATTAGCCATATGCATGCATATTAGGCATACTATTGCATGCCTGGCTTCTTTGAGAATCTGGCCCTCAAACCCTGGGCAGTGTCCAGGGCGTCTCAGCTGATTGAGCAATGAATGGATAAAGAAAGGGTAGTGAAATCTCAGACTTCTGGCATCAGCTGATCCCTGCTGGGGTTAGGAAGGAATGGCACATTTTCACAACACAGCTCAACTGGCCAGGGCAGGGTGTGGAGGAGCGTGATTTCCTCCCAAGCTTGAGCTATTGGCCACTGCCAATGCTGGACCTGAAGTACTAGTGACCTGATGCAGGAAAGCAAATCCTGTGTCTTCAACCACTGAATGGGGCAGAAGTTCCACAGGCACTAAAAGATCACAGTAAGGAGAGATGTTGAAGGCCTATAAAATCATTGAGTCCATTCACCTATGTAACGGGGTCGCACGCTCCACCCTCAGACAAGTGTCTCCTGGCAGCGTTCTTGGGGAATTTATCTCAAGGTGGTCCCCATCCTCAGCACATGCTCCACTACTCAGCCCTCCGGCTGAGCACCACTGTCTGTGTATTCCCCTCCTGGGGGAAAAGTCCCACTTGCAAATCTCACCTTCTCCTCAGGGCCACTCCATCCATCTGGCCTTGCTGTCCTGCTGCACCGTGTAGTCCCTTCACCCCTGGACCACTCCCTGGACCTCCATTGCCATCCACCACTTCTGGACCGCAGGGTCCTTGTCCACGCCTAGTGGCTCAGTGGGAGCTCTCCAATGTGCTGACTCCCTCAGCCAGCCAGGGAAAGACCTGGTCCCCAAATGACTGCCTTAAAAAAATCAGCTGCTTGCCTTTATACTGAGGATCTGGCTCCTCATTGGCTCAGCAGCTCTCCCACCTGATTGGCTGTTACTCTCTGGGCCTTTTAACTCCTTAGATGCCTATGTGGGGCAACTTCCTGGCACACCCTGCAAGATCTTCCAGCCCCACTAGAGGTGTGTCAGGAACTACCTTAGTGATGACCAGAGATTAGAGAAAAGTGCATGATGTTTTAGCTTGCCTTGTCAAGCTGCAAACTTCTGCTGCAGACTAGCTCAGGGCCTGAATTTCTCCATTTTCAAATCACTCTTTTGCAGTTGCTTTTTTTTTAAATAAAAATTTGATCATACTTAGCACTTTGCATGCAAGGATCTCCACAAAAGTGGGGGAGTATCCTTACCCCTGTTGTACAGATAGAGAAGCTGAGGTCAGAGAAGCATGCTGGGCTGCCTGAGATCACAGAGGATATCTCTGTCCCAGCAAAGCCCCTGTTTATTCATTGCTGCATGCAAACCCCATTGCCCTACCTTTACAATCAAGCTGTGCACACTGTTGGCTTTGCTCTGCGGTGACATGTGCTGCTTCACGGCTCTTCGGGACACTTTCACAGTCCAAAGGATGAGCGAGTAGGAGATGAGGATGAGAAGGCAGGGGAAGAGGTAACAGAAGAGGAAGAGGGCCACGATATAGATCATTGCCTCCCTGCTCGAAGGTTTCCACTTAAGGCAGCAAGCTGTCCCATAGGGCTCTGGTCCGTAACTGCCCCAGTTGGCTAGAGGAGCTATGGCAAAGATGAGTGCGTATGCCCAGACACACAGTAACAGGACAGCAGCGTGTGTGGGAGAGAACTTATTACCTACAAAAGAGAGAAATGATAGCTGTTGGCAGGTTTCCAAAGAAAAAGACTGACCTCCCTCAGTTCTGAGAGGATGGCTTTCAGAGAAGGGCCAGAATCTGGAGCCATTTATCTGAGCCAACCCCAAATGTAGGGCTCTGAGATGAAATTGGACCCACCGATGAACCAACCACCCCCAGTTCTGGTTTTGCACAGTGTAAATAAGAAAGGCAGCTCAGCATTATTGTCCCCCATTTTAACGATAGTGCTGAGGCCCTGAGAGGATAAGTGACCTGCCCAAGGTCACAGACCAGAGGCAGAGCCAAGAACAGACATGTTTCTTGGTCCCCAGTTCTGGGTTTGTCTGCTGAGGCATGCTGCTTTCCCTCAGGTAGAAAAAGCTCTTTTTGACGGACAAAACATTTTACAAACCTAACAGCTCTTTAGTAGTGATTTCTCACCTCCTACTACTCTTGACAGCGCTGTTACTTGTCTAACTATTGGCCTCACTTTGCATTTTCAGAGGACTTGCGTGAGGAAAATATTGGCAACTCCACCGAGAGTTTTAGGCAAAGCTTTACAGTTTGGATTCTGAAATGTATGTGCTGCAGGACTGCATTTCCAAAGGGCTTCTGGAAATGCACTGTTTGATGCACAGTAAAAAGTCTGCACCTCAGTGCATGATACTTCACATATTTACACACATGGCTGGCTGCACCTGCAAATGTTTTTGAAGCCCTTTGAACATGTCCCTAATGTGAGTGCTGATGGAACGCTCCAGTCCCAGGGTGCATATGTCCTTTTGTTGGTATGTGCCAGTCGCTTCCATTTGTTTTGATATTAGTCACTGTATGGGTGGATCAGCAACAGATTGTCTCCCACCTTCCAAAGTAATACTCTAGCAATGTTGACTGTACCAAGGAAACGCTGCCTTTTGGATATCTGCCAAGCACAGTGGTCAGAATGGGAATCAAAGTTGTGTGCACTGAAGGCTGATTATGTGTGTGAGATAGCTGCCACAGACTGGATTGGGTTTTTCCGTACATTCCTGTACGCAGAAGAGTATTAATATTTAACTTTAATTAGGAGCGTATTCTCAGCTAGCTCATCAGAATCAGTTGTTAAAGGCAGACACCAAATATATTAAGCTTTGGAGTTAGTTTTGCTTAGGCCTGCATTCTCAGTACGCTGCACAAAGTTACCATGACCATGCACACAATCATGGTACCTGCATGCACAGTTGTGGGTCTCTGGGTTCTGAGCATGAGGCTGGTCTTCCTGAGTAAGGCGTGCCAGAGCCTTGGCGCTGTTGCTGAGAGAGCCCTGGCTCCTCCTTCCAAAAGCCCCACTGTGAGGGTCCACCATTTCCTAGTCCCTGAGGAGTGGAGCTGTGAAGGGAGGTCATTGTCAGAGGGAGAGGCACTCTCTGAAGTATCCCAGGGCAATCCCCTCTAAGGCTTTGAAGTTTAGCTCTGAGACCTTGAATTTGATGCAGAGTTCCACAGCCCCAGGGTAGAAACCAGAGCACCAGGAGTTGGGGTGGGATGGGTGAAGTGTCCTGGTGATCTGAGGAGAAGGCTGCTGTGTGCTGGAGTTACTAAAGCTTTCCTGACATTGGAGTGCTCGTATTGTGATCCAGTGAGCCGCGACAGCCCATCCAGAAGGGTAGCAGGCCTTCAGTCTCTGTGGCTGGGCTCTTTGATAAGATGAGGTGAAGTTTTTGGCTAGTCACAAATGAAAGAAAACAATGTGTGTGGTCACAGTGAGGAGTGTGGTCATCTACAGAGAGGCGTCCAGGAGGGCTGATGTAACCATCTTCCGTAGACCCCTTGGATGCAGAGCAAGGTGATGATGGTGGTAGGTCTCCAAAATATTTCCATCATCTCCCAGCTTCACCTCTGTCTTGCTGGTTTCTTCTTCAGCCAGGCAGAGGGCAATGGGGCCATTTGCAATGATATGAAGATGACGTCCTCTGCGTGGTTGGCATTTGAGGCCAGGGCATTTCATAGTTTCCCCTCGTGTCTCAATAGAGTTGGAGAAAGAGGACAGGGCTGTGTGGGACACAGGCCCTCTTCTGAATGGGGAGGAATATCTACCTTTCATCCTTCTCTCTGAGCATCCTGAGAGGCAGGGCGAGAGCTAATCTGAAGCAGTGTTGCTAACTTCTGGTACAAACCAGGTGTCTTTTTGGAAACGCAAGCTTGAATTCCTCATGCTTTGCAGGCTCGTTATCCTCTAGCATACTGCCACGCTGTTGGTTGCTGGGAAATGAACACTTTGCTGTAGTTACTCTCAGTGAGGTGAGATGATTTCTGTTGCAGGGAGCTCTGCCAATATATCGAGCTTCCTGAGCTTCCAGCTACTCACCACTTTGACCTGCGTCCAGCCAGGAGGATGCCTCTGCGAACACTGTGCGCAGCGTGGCACGGCTGAGCTGAAGTAATTGGTCTTAGTTTAGCAGAGAAATGCTGGAATGGGTAACGACAATCTGCATTCAGCAGAGGACCTCTGAGAATGGAACAGACACCAACTAATGAAGCCTCTCCAGGCCACCGGGCAGGGCAGTACACACACATACGCTTATCCCCACCTGTCAGAGAAAACAAGGCCCAGAAGAAGGTGGAATGGCTTGTCCCAGTTAGTGGTAAAACCCTTCCTGAATGACTGTAATAGCTAGAAAGCTCTGCCTTCCTCTTCCATTCGGGGGCCTGTGGAATTCATGCTGGGATGATCCATGTAACCAGGTGAAACTGAGGCAAAGCCAGTTTAGCCTGAATAACGGAGAAATAGCCAAGACTGAGGTCTACTTCACTGGTAGCAGTCCCACACGCAAGATATGGGGAGCATCAGCATTTGGAGCATTCAAAGTAGATCAGACACTTCTACTTTGTAATCCCTTTGGCCCGTTCCTTGCCAGCTAGGGCTTGTCTAAAGAGGGGAAGAAGGTGGAGTTCACTATCTAAGTACATTAGAATGACCAGCACACACACAAACCCTTCAAGCGTGCTGGCTGTGCAGGTGAAACACGCTTTACGCCAGCGGTGCTGAACCACTGTGTCGGGACACATTCCTGTGTCGCCACACAGTGGTGAGTGTGTCACGGAGAACCGGGGAGATGGCTGGATTTGGCCGGGGGTGCGTGGGCTGGTGTGTCCTGTAGGGTCACAATATGCTGCTAAATGCGTCATGCCTTGGAAAAGGTTGAGAACCGCCGCTCTTCACTCCACTTTGAAAGTGTAGTAAGTTTGCCGCATATTAAGTGTGCACACTCTTTAGAACAGGAACTGTGATCCTAATCTGCTGTATAGGGCCTATCTGGTGT
This sequence comes from Pelusios castaneus, assembly GCA_007922175.1. Classification (NCBI taxonomy): domain Eukaryota; kingdom Metazoa; phylum Chordata; order Testudines; family Pelomedusidae; genus Pelusios; species Pelusios castaneus. The sequence goes on from ML685948.1 coordinate 2,279,078, forward strand.
GGGCGACCCGTGAGATAAAAGCTCGTAATCAGGGCCAAAGCACTGAAGAATATGCTGAGGGGCAGCCCTGCAAGTTGAGTCCTGCCCTGGTTCCAGGGAAGGTGGTTTGGATGGAGCTCCAGTTTCTCTGATTACCTAAAATCCTGCTGGGGAAATGCTCAGTAAGACGCAGATTCACTAAACACAGCTGAAAATATGGATTGGAGGGAGGTGGCTCGGGGTATCTGTATCTGGCAATGCAGGAAGATCAGAGCTTTATTTAATTTTAAATCAACAGCATTATCACAGATTATTTCAGAAAAGCCAGTTGATGAAGCACAAGTTGGGTTTTACTCTAATTACCCCCCCCCCTTAAATCCTAAACTCTCTGATCTTCCAAGGTCTTAATTTAAAGAGCTAAATCTTCAGACACATGTCTGAAGAACTTTTCTTTGAAACCAAGCAATTAAAAATATGCTGAGATGAGTCATTTCCTAGTGGAAAATGCACAAGTGCATTAAAGGAAGATAAGCTTGAGAAGCCACGCAACGAAGTGCAGTAACTGTCTAGAGAGCCGAAACAGAAATTTATCTTTTTTTCCCACCTTTTGTGATAATTTCTGAAGCAGAAGCTATAAAAAATGATCCCATAAGCTTTAACTGAGGTGGCTTCCTGCCAATGCCATCTCTTTGAATTGGACATTAGCCTCTTAGGGCAACCTGCTTTTCAGGTGGCCTGCATCTGCAACGCTTTGCAGGAAGATCAATGTGTGTCCCTGCAGACAGGGCAGGTGAGCGTGCAGACACCGGTTCAGTGATGGCAAAGCAGGGGCTGGTGCTGTGCAGACAGGAGGCACCACAAGTTTGAGAGATGTATTAATGAGAAATCCTCGGAAGTTTGGCGCTGACTTTCACTAGCAATATACGACGTGACAACAGCCCTTCTCTGGTGTCCTTCATTTCTTTCAAAGTACTTTACGTGCAAGCAATTAATTATAGCAAATCCCCAACTGGCCGGTCACTATTTATTATCTCCATTATGCAGCTGGCAGAGGCACAAACAATTAAATTACTTCTTCCAGCATAACACAGGGAGTCATTGGTGGAAACGAGACTAAAACCCCACAGTCCTTGTTTGTTACCAAGAGGGGCACCAAAGTATTCACTTCACTGTACCTTGATTCCTACAAAGGCCCGGTGCATGTTCTCCAAGGGCTCTATCCTGCTCCCTGGAGTCAGTGGCAGAACTCTCATTGACTCCAATGGCATACGGTCACGCCCTAATTACTTAGCATCGAGTGACTTTCAGATGCTCCTTTGTAGGCTGGCCTAGATTTCCTTTCCCAGGCACACTGTGTCAGAAATACGGTGCTGTGCATTAGTTAAAGTGTGTACAAATCACCAGTCTATCAAACTCAGCCGCAAGATGGATGCCAGTGCACAGAGTGACTGAAATTCAGCTACCTGGATCCTTCCTACTCAGCATCCACTGGGCTGCTGCAGAGGCAATTTATTGGAGAATATATCTTGGAGAAGTTGTCTGCAAATCAAGTTAATATAGCTTTTTTCTATTTGTCGGTAATCCAAATTCTGTAAAGATATATGTTGGCTGGCAGGTTCAGCTGTCTAAAGGAGAAAATGCAAGTAATTCCCGCAGGGCAATATAAAAACATCTAGGGTATATTTACAGATAGTAGTTTGGACCTCAGCTCTTTTGTGGGTGCAATTTGTACCCCAGTTTTTGTACCCTGTGAGCTGCTGGTGCACAGTTAAGCATACCTCTCTGGAGTTGCAAGCACTCAGATTAGCAACTTTAACTAAAGTCCAGGCAAAAGTAACACAGTTGACAATTGCAGTGCGAAAGGAAGTTGCCCCATTGCAAACTTGGCCCCATAACATTAATTCTTTCCAGGAGCTAAATATGTCTTGCCAATGGTGGAGCAAAATAAAAGGTCAGCACTAAACCTGTCACAGTCAGGCCTGCTCTTCACGCTATCACCATTCGGCCTTAGAGAAACATTGGATTTTCTTGCCCTATCCTGATTAGAAAAATAGGAACAATTTAGAGCCAGATTTTCCTGCCATGCTGTGTTTGCATGAGCCTGGCGTATTTTTGCTGCGGTGTGTGGATGTATATGGATCAAGGCTCTAATTTGCAACACTCAGATTATGCTTCATGGGGGTCCTTGGTCCTGCCATGAGTGCAGGGGACCGGACTCGATGACCTGACATGGTCCCTGCCAGTTTCTTTGATTCTTTGATTCATGATGCAATGTACTGCAAATACTACCCTATGGGACTAATGTTCCTCCTGGGATGAAGCCTACACAGGTTACTGTCTTACATTGTGAAACTCACCCCTCCGTGCTGTTCCAGAGCCCGTCTTGAGCGCTTCTTTTGGATCTGGGAGGTTCCTGGCCACTGTGTCTGTGTGATGATGGATCCAGTGGCTCATCCTCTGGACTTCCTCAGCTGCCCATCTCCATAGTACACAGGATTTAAAGGCTCTCATTGGCAGCTGGTTCTCCTGAGGCCACCATATGTGAGCCCAGTGTGGGGTGTAAGTGGTGTGCAGACTGGATGTTACTCACGCTGACTACATCTGCCACTCAGCCATAACTTGGGGTGGGAATTCTCCCAGGCTTCCCACTCATACGGTTATGGGACCTGCTCCGGTCTCTGTGCCCTGGCCTCTGCTATAGGAACTGCTTCCTTGGGTAGTAGAAAAAGTGCAGCACTTTGCCAGAAAAGACTTAAGTCATTTCTGCAGCATTCAGTTGTCTTTTTAGTGGTTTCACAGGGTTCATGGCCCTGGCGAGAGGTTAGAGCATGCTGGCATGAGACTTTCCCTCTGGAAAATAGCCACCTGAACAGCTAACTCTGCCCACACCCTCCCAACAAAACTCGGTCACCCCCAGAACTTCCCAGCTCTTCACCTGTCTCAGCCTCTACTAGGCCCCTCCTAACATGTTTTGGGGTCTGATTCTGCTCCCCTGACTCCCATGGGCTATCATCTGACAAGGCATGTGCTTCCTCTGATTGCTGAGAGACTGCTTAGCGCCGTGCACTGCTCCATGTGAGTAAGACATTGGAATGGGGCTCTCGCCAAAGGCACATGCCCTAAAGATCAGTTGGCCTGAGCCTTTGTGGACTGAGGTCCCCTTATGGAAGATGTCCTCTTCCTTATTCCTTCTATTTTCAGTGGAGGGGGAGTCCATCCAGATCGCATCTGTTGATCTAATGCTGTGCTATCACAGCTGTGGGGAAAGGCCCTCTCCAAAGTAGGGAAGCCCCAAGAAAACTGTGCTCCATCTTTCACAGACACCTCTTGTCTTGTGTTCCTACAAATTCACTGCCTCGGTGGGAATGAAGGCCCAGACATCCAGAACTACGAGGGCTCATCTGTGCATGCCGTCCACCTCACTGGAGTCCAATAGATAATAACGTCCACCAAAATGGCAATAAGCACTTACACGTCCTGTCCCAATAATTGTGTGCACAGACTGGGTGTGCAAATGTAGGCCCTGGAATACATTTTTGTTTTGCTAACCATGCAGCGTAATCTGGCGTAAGGATCCATTCAGACAAACGCCGCCTTGTTTGCAAAGCAGTAAGGAGGGCAATGGTTTTCTATTTCCGGCTTGCACAACGCCAGCCGCAAAGCTGCCATTCAACTAAAAAGTGATGATTAAGTGTGAATAATCCTTGGACCCACAGCTATAAAATGGGGAACTTCCCAAATCAGACATGCAGCGTTTCCACTGTTTCGCGGACGGAGTCAGCCATGCATAATGTGCTAACGCAGGAGCTCGCACACACATGGAGTCACTGTCTTCATCTACAGCCCGGCACTCAGCCTGGTGTGAAATTGCCTCGCCCTGAGAGCATCTGTGAAACCCTGCTACGTCTGACCAAAAGCCATACAGAGCAATATGGGAGAGGGGCAACAACTGGCTTTTGCAATGTAACTGCTGCGCCGTAGGTCCCAGTGATCTCCGGAAATGCCATCCCGGCGTGTATACGATGAATACATGGCAAGGGTCCTGGATTCAAACACATCACCCTAGTTAATTAAGGGCTGGGAAATACTAAACGTAACTTGCTCCTACCCCCACTTCCAGGGAGCTGCTGCTTTGTTTGCAGGGCACCAAACAGAAAATGGGATGGGGATGAGTTTACACAGCGCATTAAAAGAGGAAAGCAAGTGACTGTGCGCTTGTTTGTGCTAATTAGAATCATTTAAAATGTTTGACTGCGTTCTCTGACGTAGAGCTTGTCAGGGGGATCTTGCCAAGACATTTGTGACTAACGGAAGCTGTGAGAGAGTGGGGCAGACGAGTGGGGTCCCTGGAGGCAACAGAAATGGAGAGCACGTACCACATGCTGGATAACAGACCTTCAGGCAGCAAACCGTGCTTAGCACTGTCAGGCTGGTAAGGCTGCAGAGGCCAAAGAACATGCCGGAGAAAGCATAGAACGTGCACATCGCATGGTTAAACAGCCATCTGGAAGGGAAAAATCACCAGGTAAAACTGAAGCCATCACGTTTTTGACAAGTGTTGAGCGTCCCTGGCTTGTGACTTTGTGGAGGGGGAACTTCTCTGAGTTACTCTACACAGTTCCTGAATTCACATGGGTATTTCCCAGGCAACATTTCAAAGCAGATGCCTAATTAGAGAAATTCAGCACCAGTCCAGCTCCTAGTTTGATACAGAAAGCAAAACTGGGGAGTGAGAGGTGGGCTCTGGGCTGGGAGGCCATTCCTGAGCATGCAAAGGAATGGAAGTAATAATAATTTAGTACTTTTCATCCCCAGAGCACAAAGATTTTTACAACTGAAGGTTAATATCAGTAGTGCCATTTTACAGATGAGGGAACTGAGTCACTGAGCGGTGAAATGACTTGTCGCAGGCCACACAGCAGGTCAGTGGCAGATCTGGGAATAGACCGTGGGTCTCCTGACTCACTGTCTATCCTAACCCCTGGTCCACACTACCTCCCTCCAAACAGAAAGATGGCAAGTGAGTTTGGGAAGGACACTGCACCTGGCTAAAAGGCTTTGTCTTAGCAAAGCTCCATTTAAATATGTTGCGGCACATGCTTCTGCGTGCTGTACAATGCCCCTGCTGGGGAGTGGAGCCAGAGTTGAGATCTGCTTGGGCCGAACCTGATGGAGCACAGCTGATCTGAGCCCAGCGGGAGAATGCTGGGTCAGTTCTGTCATGATTCCACCCACGTCCCCCACTTTTCCCGAACCTGTCTCAGCACAGCCACCTTGTCCTTCAGGCTCGGCCAGGGCCTGGGAGGGGCTTCCTGCTCTCTATGCCCCACGACCAGGATCTGGCCGTAGTTGTGGAACTGGTGTAGCAACTGAGTATCCTGCTGGGGCCACCCTGTGCTAGGTGGGCAGTGGGGAGAGAGGTCTGGCAACTCATTAGCGCGCTCACTCTGTGGCATGCACAGAAAACAGTGATGTGCGGACCGCCCGCAGGGGTGGGGCACGGATTCTCCCTGCCAGCCCACGGCTGTGAGGAGGCAATAAGAGAGAACCTGACTCGAGGCTGACCGTGCCTGACTTGCTATGCACCCCCCTCCCGATGCCATGGGGCTTGAAATGGACTCGAACCTGCAGCACTGGACAGCAGCCAAATTCATGGCTGGGCTCACTTGCCTTTTTACAGCCCCGAACAGGAGCCTACTGCTGAGCTGGGGGGAGTGGAAGGGGACCCACAAAAACTCTGTGAAGAAGGGGAGCAGAATGAGCCAGTGCAGGGGACTAACGGGAGTCACTGGCTCCGAGAAGAGTGTATGTGGTGGCCACAAACGGGCCAGCACACTAGCCTACATCTCAGGGGATGTTGCCGTGGGGAGTGGAAGGAATGATTGACAGCTCTACCTGCTGAGGTGGCTCATATCGGATTATATTTGGCTCACGCCCTTAAGGATCCCTATTCCCGGTGCTCTGGTCCCCTTTAACTCCCTTGACTTCAGTGAGATTATTACAAATTTACACCAGAGTGATTGAACTCCGGCTTTGACCCCCTCCTTCTCTAGGTCAAGGCACGATTCGCAAACCGAGACCCAGCGAAATCCCCGTTAAAGGCAGTGCTATGTAAACGAGCTACCTGTGCGCGAAGAAGGAGGGTGTGGCCAACGGGAAGAGGGTCCCGGTCATGCCCAGGTCACTGATAGCCAGGTTCACGATGAAGAATTCGGCAGGCTTCAGCATCGATCTCTTCCGGTAGGCCACCAGCAAGAGCAGGGAATTTCCGAAGAGAGAGACTATGCCTGAGGGAAAAGAGAGAGAAAGACCATTGTAGGTTCCCCAAGCTTACCAGCAATAGCTCGCTGAATGACAGAAGGACAGAGAGACGGCATTGTGTCTTGCTGGTCACCGGCCAGCCTCAACCACGGCTGTGTTTACTTGGCAGCCCCGTACGTAGTGAGAGGCCACGCACTGAATGTGTAAAGGGAAGAACAGACACAGATCACACACGCACTTCCCACCTTAAGATCTGTGGGACCCTATAATGGTCTGGCTCACAGCCCTTCTTAACTGCCACCCAGGACTTTGAAACATCCAAGGAGGAAACTGCCTCTCTGCTTTTACAGAGCCCACTTGCTAGGACAGGAATTTGTTGTATAGGGAGTACTTGGGGAATGCTCAGCCAGGACAGGCGTGGGCAATAAAATGCCTGGCTCCATCTCTCCTGCACTCAGCACCTTGTGCAATGGCTAATGAGCACTTGGGAGACAGGCTGGCCGGACCCGAGTTGCAGGTTTAGTATGGACTGCACATGCACTTGGTCCAATCTGTTCTGGCTCTGGGAATGATCTAGTTCCCACCGAGCACGTTCAGAAACATTTACTCGCACGCTACCATCACCCTTTCTCCTCCACATAGCCACGTCCCTTCTAATAGCTTGTGCTTATAGCTTGCTTTCAGGTCCTCCAGATAACCACCCACAGGGCAAGAGCCTGGGAACTCTCTTGCTTCTCCTAAAAGCATCATTTGAACTCTACAAAGGGATGATGTGCCTTCAGGCTTTTCAAGGCTGGACAGATCCAGGGATATGATCTGCTTCCTGGACCAGGGCCGGATTAACGCTGGGGCTTTCGCTGTTCTTGGCAAAAAGAGTGTCTTCAGATGCACAGTGATTAATAACCATTAGACACCCCAGGGCATCAGGCTGCCTGAGCGACTTTAAATGGGACTGAAAGCGTTAGAGAGGCTGAGAAGTATTTGGGGATGGGGCAGGTGGCAGTGTGTTAGTGAGACAGGCTCTGGGTGCAGAGTCCGAGGCAGAGCTGAATTCCTAGGACTGAAGACAGGGCAACTCCAATCATTTCCAGCTGAACAACCAGTGTCATGTTCTTGGTGATGCCAAGAAGGTGGGCCTGTTCCTTTTTTAATTTCTTCCTGGTAGTCTCTGCAGTGAGTCTGTGCTGTACAATATTGTGTTTACAAAATAAACAGGAAGAAGGACATTGTGAAGATTAGAATAAATCCAGCCTAAACACCAGGAAAAAGCCATTTCTTTTCTTTTAATGTATTTAAAACAACGGCGGTCAATAAATACTCACACCCAGGGTTTTCTTGGTTTATTCGCTAATACGAGCAGCATTTAAAAGAATTTTCCTGTATATCCACAAAGGAGAACTGAGCTACTCAACAAGGAGGCTGTGTGGGACAAATTAATTCCTAGAGGATTAGCTTGTAAATGAAATATTCTGATTACAATTACGTGCCAAAGCTACATTATGGCTAATACACACATTATCCTCAATAAGTAAGACTCCTGCAGAGGAGACCAGCTCCCCAGCTTTTGAATGCTTTTTATGGGTCACTTCAGGGAAAAGAGTTTGCAAATGCATATACTTGTTTTCAGCACTCCTGGGGAACTCTTCCACAATGCTGTTTGGACTCCTTCCCTTATCTCTTCATTAGCTGTATTCCACCAGCTTTATTATCTTCTAGGATCTTTATTAGCTGTGTGCTAGAGCTGCTGACGCTCAGCCTTACCACCCCCAGCCAGCTCAGAATGGCATTTTAACTTGTCTGCCACTCCTGTGTGCATGTGTGTGTTTGTTTATGCATGCATGGGTGTGTGTCTCTGAGTGCTCTGGTGTGCACATGTGTGGTCATTTGTGCAGCTGTGTGTTTGTTTTCTGTGTACTCCTGGTACAGTAGTGTGTGTACCTGTGCGTTGTATGTGCCCTCTTGTGTGTGCATTTCTGTGCATTGCTTGCACACCTCTCATCTTACAGAGGTCGATACCTGCAACACAAAATGGACCAAAGGCCCCAGGAATTGTGTGAACTCAGGCTGTTTAAAATGATGTAAGATCCGTTTCTTCAGTGTAAGTACAGATAAAGTTTCCTGTGACCTTGCTTTGGCAATTGGTTCATGGTTTCTCTGATAGTAAAAGTGGAAGATCACCACATTTGGGTGAGATGGAGGAAACTTAGGATGTGAAATGCAGCATCCCAGGCAGTGGACGTGAGCGGTCTGGTCCTTTTCTCCCCTCCTCTGTGGCTTGGAATCAGCTAACTGAAGGGTTGACAATCCCAAGCATTCCAAAGTCATGAGTCAGGCTCCTAAAAATCACGAGGTTTAAAGAGCCCAAATAAGCTAGCGTGTTTTTCTTTTGGGCCTTCAGAGGGCACTTGGATCACATTTTCAATCCTTTCCTCCAGAAGAGCCAGAAACTTTGCTGAAAGTGGAGATTTTCATGTCATCACATGACTGCTTATGCCGGGGCGCTGAGAGAAACACGGCTGTCACAAGACTCATGAGGAAATCTCAAGAGCTGGCAGCGGCAGTTGGGAACTTTCTAGCTTTAGGATAAAGTCCCACCAACCGACACAACTCAGAAGAATGAAAGCCCAAGGAGTTGACCAGCCTGTAGAGGAATGGCACAAGACAGGCTCATTGGGGAGGGACAGCATTCTGACCTAGGAAGTGGTCTTTGAGATGTAGGCTCTGGGTGACCCGTGTCCAGGTCTGGAGCCCATGCCAGATCAAATGCCCTAGGTGATCCCTTTCTGCTACAAACTATTTTCCCCAGAGGCATTCAAGCCACTAATTCCTTCTCTCCCGGACAGCAGAGATCCTTTGCTTAGTGCAGCATTAAGCATCTCCTAGCAGAAGACAGAAGAGACATTGATTAATTTCCCTTGCTCCCTGTTGAAACCTGCAATGGACAAGTCACTGAGAAAGTAGCTGTGTGGGATTGTGGGTCAAACCCTGTTTTCAGTTAAACTGCAGCTGCAGTGGAGTTACTCCAATTTTACACCAGTGTAAGTGAGAATGGGATCCAGCCCTATGAGCATTGGGCTTCCCCAGCACTGTTTGCAGATGATCCTTATTTTCTTTCAGGATTTATTCACCTTTCTCCACCTCACTGTGTGTGTCACGGGGTTCCTCTCACAGCTCACGCTCATAATGCAAGCTGGGTGAAGAAAGTTAATTCCTGTCCTGGAGGATTTTGGTATTTGGAAATTGTTTTTCTCCCAGTGAGGAATTAAATAAAAAATGTCAAGATTCTCTGCAAAAACAAATGGAGCCCCAGTCTTAGGGTGGCCTGCCTGGTGAGCTATCCTACACTCATAGACCCTGCATCCCTGGGGTTCCCATCCCCACACAGTCTGCAGGGGAGCCATGGGCCCTGGAAATTCAGGCTCACCAGCAGTGCACCGTGTAAGCTGTCCAGCAACGAGAAGGGTGAGCTGGCAGGAAACCAAGCAGGTTTCTCACAGAAACCCAGCCTGAATCCCATTGGGATTTTGGCCAAATCGAACCATCTCCACGGAACATTTGGATTTAGCCAAATTGACAAATTCTGCCAAACCACTGTTTTATTGGAATTTTTCTGACCAGCTCTCCCCACCCCCTGGTTGCTATTTTTACAGATGAATGACAGACGTGGTGCTTGTCTTATCGAGCGTTCAGCTCCATGGGAATCAATGACATTGCTCACGTTAGCCAAGCTCAGGCCATATTGAAACATGCCTTTACACTTCAGTTTTAGTTATTGGCTTTCGATGTCTCCAATGCTCCCTGCCGATGGGGCAGGGCAGTTCAGAGGTGGACAAGCTCCTTGAGATTAATGCATTTTGTGTGTTGCTCTTAGTGCCTGGCTACAGTAGGAGTTGAATCAGGGCCTTGTACATCACTCTTCAAGTTCAAAGCATTTTAAAACAGTAATAAAACCTTACAACCCTCTGTGCAGGAGAGATGTATACGTAGCCCCACTTTGCATGTGGAGAAACTGAGGCAGAGCGCATTGACATGGCTTGCCCAAGGACCCAAAAGAAATCGGGGGCAGGAGTAGAACCCAGAAAGTCCTGTGCTCATGTTACACTTGTCTGTGATGGAGGAGAGCATGGGTGGGACGATCTCAGATTAATTCAAAGGACACGGAGTAGTTTTCTGGAAGCAATACATGATTCGTGGATGCGAATGCAAGGTGCCTGAATCTCCCTGTGACAGATGTGTCAGTAGCTTGTGTCATCTTTGATGGAGATGGGTGTGAGAACACATGCATAACAAACAGTCTTTCCTTACCAAAGAACAAATAGAGTGTGCCGAAAATCTGGTCTTCTCTCTCTGATAAGGTGGACATGAACACTGAAGAATCAGAGGCATTTCCCATCTGCAAAACAGAATGGAAATGTAAGGGGAGCTGAATTTTGGTTAATTAAGGAATGCTCAGCTTTCTCTGTTCCTGGAGGAGAATGGCTGTTGGAAAGACGAGTTTTTGGCAGGAGACCTTCCTCAGACTGTGACTAGACTAATGTCAGCTGCTGGAACTACGTGAACACTGCTGGGGAGCTGGGAATAAAGGGGGTGAGGCAGTCACTACAGAAGTGCTCAGCTAACTGGCCATGCATGGGCTCATGATAGGATCAGGCTGAACTGCATAGCTGCTGGTCATCTTACTCAGAGCATGGTCCAGCTAATTACAGATTGCACTCACTAGCTACATGTTAATACAGTTTCCAGGCTATCCAGCCCAGACAAACCCCAGGTGCACTGTGAAACATACAAGAAAGCCTGTTCCTCGGAGATTCCTAGTGCAAAGACATTCAGGACAGTGGGATGCGCCTCTGATCTGAACCACCAAACCTTGTTCAGCTAGTCTGTACCACCAGTTCTAGCAGAGATGAAAGAACCACCCTTGGGGTTAGCAGTAGGGAGGACCTTGTTGAAGACCAGCTGCTGATCTGAGCTAAGATCCCCTGGGTGATTGTTATTCGTTAAATGCTGACAACGTACTCAAGGCAAAATCAAAGACAGACCCTGCCCTAAGAAGTTTACACTGTAAGCCTTAAAGAAGGGGTTAAATCACGCTCCATTTAAGTCAAAGAAGTCAAGATTTCACTCGAGAGGCTGAGGAAGACCCAGAGGACGAAGCCTTGATCCAAACCCCACTGAAAACTGTAAAGAGTCTTTCCATTAACTCCACTGGACATTGGATCAGGGCCATACACTGGTGTACCTTTGAGCAGATTTTACCTTGGGGTTTGTTTTTATTAAACTGATGGTGTGTTCAAGTTTGTTGGCCTCATGGAAGAGATGGGTCTGTAGAAGCTTCCCCCAAACAACCAGGCTTAAACAATTTTTGTCCTCGGGCTTCACCCATGCACTCCCGCCAACACCACACTGAACTTTGTATTCAGTTAAGGAGCATCCTGGATTAACAGACAAAGCCGGCAAAGTGCTGAAGGCAATTTGATGTGGTCTGTGTGTCAGTCTAAGTGAGCATTGTATAAAACGTCTTTTGTTGCTGTTGTTGCTGTTTCTCTCGTCAAGCACTCTCATGATGTGCATGGTACAAGAACCTATACAAAGCAGGACAGAATGTTCTGTCCCATCCAAGCTGCTGTTTGTTCATTAACTCAGTTTACCTTCAAATCCAAGGCCAGATCCCCACGTGGAGTGAATTAGTTTAGCTCTGCAGATATCCATAAGGCTCAGCTAATTTGCCCAGCTTTGAAGATGTGCCAGTCCCTTCACACAGATGCACAGTGATGCAGAAGGATATAAGGAATCTGTCCGTGCTTACAGGGGGGGCATCTAAGAACTTGGCACAGTTACAATCCTGATGCTCTGAGGAGCTGCAGGACTGCTCCCTCCCCGTTCCTATGAAGAGCCACAAAGAGGCCATAGCCGTGTCTTCCTCCATCTTACCAGCCCATAAAGTATGACTGGCATGTGGGGAGGGAGTGCGGAGGGCACTGAGCAAGGCTATGTCTACACTGGCAAATTAGTTCGAATTAAGGAAGCTTAATTCAAACTAACTTAAGCCTTGGCCAGACTAGGCTTTCATTACTTCGAATTAAGGGCTTCCTTAATTCAAACTAATAAATTCGATTATACCTTTCGAACTAACCCTTAATTTGAATTAGTTAGTTCGAATTAGGTCAATGTGGCCATATTAGTTTGAACTAACTGCTTAGTTCGAACTAATCGGCAGATTGACCTTCATGCAACTGATTAATTCAAACTAAGCAAATGCCCTGCATGGCCATGGCTAGTTCGAACTAGCATTCTAGTGGGGCCACGCTAGTTTGAATTAAATTAATTTGAACTAACTATAATTAGTTTGAATTAGTTAGTTCGAATTAACTAATTCGAGCTAGCTTTTGTAAGTGTAGACATAGCCCAAAGAGATGTTTCTTGCAGGGGAATTTCTACTGCTCACCTAGAAATTCTGTGGGTGCTGTACCTCCTAGCACCCACCCTCTGATGGTGCAGTTCCACTTTACCCCCACTACGGTGCTGTGCCTTCAAATCCCTGAAATCCGGTCATGATTTGTAAAGAAGTAGCCCGTGAGATTCCGCAAAAAACGTTTTCATCAGGATAATCAGGCACACAGCCACATTGTTTGATCCAAGCTGCTAAAGGCACTTTCCATATGGCTTCCTATCTTACAGTCCAGCCTGGGAGGTTCACCATCTGTGGACACTCCTCCATGTCTTACCCCTTCCATGACATGCAACACCCCTAAAGTGCAGCGAGGCTGGATTCCAATACATGCCTTTTGGAAAGACATGATGCTTTGTACCACTAAAAAACCTTCTGCAGCCAAGGACATATGACTGCATCTTGATTCTTGAAGATGCACCAAGTACCAATATTAGTACATCAGCCTTAGGGTGTTTTTTATTATTATCCTTTCTTATGCAATTCAACCGACTGCTACCCTTGTGGATAACAGCAAATTCCCAGGCTATGACAGGCTACGGGGTTTCTACTCAGGTTCCAGTTGTGGAGATTGTTTTAAACCATTTCTGTACTCAAATAAACACTCAAACCAGTTCACAGAGATTTCTACTACATCTGACAGGACTTTGCTTTTACAGAGACAGAAGGAGTTCGGTGAAAGGACTTCTCTGTTTTATATCATTGGAGCCCACATTTTTAAAAAAGTATCGTTATTTCTTCTTGCACTGTACAGCAGAGATTAGATCCTCTGTAGGTGTAAATCAGCTATGCTCCACTGAAGTCAATAAGGTTACCACAATTTTACACCAGCTGAAGTCTTGGTCCCAGTTCTTCATTTTACAGTGTGCTGGTAAACTTTTGAAACCACTAATATACCGTTGGAACCTTTTCTAATTTCCAGTGCCATGTGATATCTGAAACGGTACAAGAAAAAAGATGAGGCGGACACATCTGTTTGTGAGGAGCTGTTGAATCACATTCTGCTCCCACATTTCATGGCTGTTCCTGGTTGGTAATTTGTTTATTTGTTTATGCCAAGTAATTCCTCATTTAAAATCCTGGCAGGACTCCACTAAGGAGAATGCTTGCTGATCTGGGTGTATTAAAAAAAAGTTTAAAAAGTTATGTTCACTTTCTTAGGATGCCTGACTAAAGTCATCATGTTTTATTGGTCTAATTAGGTTTTCTGTTATTTCATGCAGCTGAGCCAAAGGTTCCAAGATGCTTAGAAAGTTAATAGGGAGTAGTAAAGTGGAACATTTTAGGCTTTTCAGAATATTCACTCCCTCTGCTGATAACAAATAAACTAAAAATATTTTAATCGTTTTAAAAGAAATGGGGAAGGGGTGAAAATAATGAGACAATTATATTTTAATGGCTGCTAACTGGCTTCTGGAGTGTGCAGTACCTGTATTATTTCTGTTCCTTTCTCTCTGTGTGCCATGTGAGCACCAATCAATATGAGCTATGCCAAAGACTAATAGAAAAGCAGGTGCTGAAAGGAATGCAGCTGAGGACAATGCAAGGAAAGGTGTCACCATGTGCCAGGCAGGACAACTGACCCCAGCACAAACTGTCAGTGGAATGAGTGTGAATTCAGAGATGATGTATTCTGCTGTAAGAACAATCCTGGAATTTGTAGTACCTCCTGGAGGTATCTGAACATCCAGCAGTGCACCCTCCCAGCCTCTTGGAAGAATAGGCCCTAGGTGGTGGGCTGAGGAAGCGATTGGGTGATCCGTTTGACAGATGGTGCCATCCTAGATGCATGATCAGTGATGGGAGGGAATATTGAATATACTGTAATAGCTATATCCCAAGAGAAAGAACGTGAGCGTTTCCTGGCTTGAGAACCTTTGTCCCCGCAGCTCCTTCAAGCTGGTAATGGTTTTTCCATGTCTCTTCAACACACTGACTAGATGGGCCCTATTTTCAGAGACATGGGATACCACAGAATATCCAAACACAGGCTCCGAGTGCTGCCATCAAAAGAACATTTATGTGCTGAGCAGAGCATTCGTGTGCAGGATTGAAATGTCTCAGTAAAGTTCCAGGAGGTGTGAAAATAATAGATTTTGGCTCCCTGTCTCTTTTCAGATCTTGAATTATTTTGTAGACCCCATGGGGGATAAAATCAGGACTAATGGGCTGGTCTGAGAAAGGAGAAATGTGAACTGAATATCAAAACAAAACAAAACAAACTTCTTAAGAGTGAGTTGTATCAAGCATAGGATTGTCTCCAGGGAGAAGTGGAAACCCCAATGCTTCAAATTGTAAAGCTGGACTAGACAAAGAAATAGAAAATGTACTGTAGAGAATAATCATGCATTTCTCTCGGGGGTATCGGCTGGATGTTTTACATCTTCAGCGTCTATGATTCTGCAAGCAAAGGAAGTATTATGACCTCAGTTTTACAGACCGAGGAAACTGAGGCACGGAGTCATGAAATGACTTGCCTCCGACTATGAAAGGAGTCAACAGCAGACAGAAATTCAAGCTCACAAGTTCCTGTGCTTAATCCGCTAGGCCACACTGCTAACTGTGGGATGCTATGCAACTGCCCCAGGCTTTTTACCTGCAGCTTCGCCATCAAGACCCAAGACTACCTAGAAGAGGATAATTATTGGGCTAATGGCTCTGGGGGATACCATATTCCTTTTCACGAATTGCTGTTAACATTGCGTCTCTCAAATGGAGCAACCACAAACTGTTATTTATACAGGGGTAAAAATGCCAGACTCCCATCCAAAACTGCACGCAGACAAATGAAGCTAATTCCTTCAAGTAGCAACTAAATTGGCTTTGAGTGTAAATGTATTTGAAGGCACTAATTGGTATTAAGCTTCCAATAGATCCTGCCAAAAGATCTGAATTCCCGGCGTTACTGGTCCCTGTACACCACTTCACTGTGAACTCTCATTAATCTGACCTGGTTCATGATTTTCTCAGGACATTGGGTTGGTTTCGCACACCAGTCACAGGGTTTTTATACTTTGAGGAGCTTTATCCAGCCGTGGTCACTAAGGGAAATCAACTGGAAACATTTCAAAGACTCTGTAGGTGGAACTGGAGATTGAGGTGGAGACTGCTTTAGCCAGCCAATAAAAATGCGTTTGTGATCAAATTACACCCATTGTATTAATGTTCAAAAACTATGAAAATGGTGGAGCTGCCTGGAGAAATTAGATAGAGTGAGTTCTGTTGTGATGGCTGAACCTATGAATTTACCTAAATTGGGAACTCAACTGTCAAAAGTATGTAAAAGTTCTTAAGAATTTAAGATTTGGAAAAGCTGATGTGGAAGGAGGAGCATGCCAGTGGGGATGTGTTTGAGGAAAGGATGGTTGCTAGTCTAATATCCCATAACACAGTAGGTTTTCCCACTGAAAGCAGAGCTCACAGGGCCAGGATAAGGGGAGGCACTTCTTACTCCACCTTAAAACCACTCCATTGCAATGGGTGTTTATCTACTCCTGGCTTCAGGTCAACCCTTTCCCTATGCCAAGGAAGTAACCATAGACCCCACTCTGCAGGGTGTGAACTCCTCTGTCCCTCTCCATGGAAGAGCACAGCATACAGAGTTTGTCTCCAGCTCACCCAGCCGCATGCCCAAAAAACTCCCTGCACAATTGAACTCCACAGTGCACAGCCTGCATAGACTCTCCAAGTTCCATCCTCCGCCCTTCTGTGTAGCTGAACCACACCGGCTATGTCTGGGACAACTGCAGCCATGGAAAGGAAGGGGCAGGCTTTGTCCCTCAGAAACACCTCCAACAGTGCCAAGGGGATGAAGAGCTCCCCTGACTGGGAAGATGTGGGATACTGCAGGAGCCCCTGGGTGGCATTAATAATAAAAACCAGTGCAGCTGCCTGTATGCCAGTTTTCCCGGTTCAGCCCACCCTGCCCTGCACCAAGTTCAGAGGATCTGTGTGACCCAATGGCTGAACAAGGACACAATTTAAACTGCTGTAAATTAGGGCCCCTCGCCCTCAGGCTAGACCATGGGAACTGCCTTTCTGCCCCATTCCAGGCCAGTGCAGAGGGCAGTTCTGCTGAATACAGGGATCTGGGTGTCAACTGTAAAATTCAATAAAAGAAGCACAAAAATTGTAAGACGTGTTTCAGCCAAAGCATTTCCAGCTGAAATCCTCGGCTGGGCGGCTGCATCTGCACAGCATAGTGTGTTTATATTCTAATGGTGGTTAATGTACAAAGAGCAGGGGAGACCTGTACGGCTGAGCCGTGCAAACTTGGTCGTTGCACCGATGTTTGTCCTGCAGAAGAAGGTGTCACCCATAATATTGCATCTTCGTCGCAGGGCACCACCAGCCACACTTTGGCTCCTTCAGCAGCAGCCACAGCCAAACTGTTGTGTTGCGGACAGTCTCTCAATTCTCAGGGCCCCTTTAGCCCGGGTTATTGGCTAGCAGCAGCAATGTGAATGATCTTAATTTAAATATGACCCCCTGATGGTCATCCCGCTGAGTCTGAAGAGCCTCTTAAAAACCTGTCACATTCATTCCCCTTCATTCCTCCTCTCTGCTCTTTATTTGATAGTGACAAAGAAGAACTCAACCTCCTGTTTAGAAAGGTCCCAGCCTCATGAATGGGGTTACACGGCATAACGTGTCCAGTTACGAGACACAGTGAGGACGTGTGTGCACACAAGGATGATGTTCTGGGCATATTTGTTCAGGTGTTACACTGCAAAAAAAGCTGTCCCATCAAATCGTTCCATTCCAGGGAAACTCCAGCTGTGGCTCTATACCTCAGCCAATGATGTCAAACTTCTAGTCTGTGAAAGTAAGGTTTTCATTGTCAAAGAAAAGAAAATGTTTACAGGTGAGTAGGGCTGTTTTCATGTTGTAATGGAAAGAAAATCTACACCCAGACATGGACACAGTTCTCCTGTTTCCCAGCTCAGGGCTGGATCTGGATTGAGCCACCTCCCTACAGAACAGCAGATCTATGACTGGGGCTCACAGACACTGCAGTAATGCTACCACTAATAATAATACTGTGTGAACCAGGCAAAACTCTCAGCTCATTGGCCAGTTTGAAGGCACAGAGATGGCTTCTTTTGTGTAGAGAAGAGGAACATGCGCTCCTTTGCAGGTGAAATCAACTGCATGCACAGAAGAAAGAATGTAAAATCAGGAGACCAGGACAGATACACTGAACTTTAATCAGGTCTGCTGCATTTCACATGGAAAATTTAATCCCCTGCTATGATTCTCCAGTGCAATTGCTACACTATAGCTGTTGATTTTCAAAACTGCTACAGGCAGGCTGACCCTTAGAAAGGAGCCAGGTTCAGCCTCACCTGTGAAGATCAGCTATTCTCCCAGCTGAACAGGTGGCCTTGGGTAATGATGGGACCCAGCTGAGAAAGCAAGAGGGTTTGCACAAAAGATTGAGCAAGTTGAGTTGTTGGGAGAACCTTTGTAGCCTGAGATTGGATCTGATGGAAGAGGGTTGTAGCAGGCTCCTGAAATAGGCTATAGAAAAGGCTACTGCAGGCAGATACCAGGGGGTACAGACTGGAATTGAGGATCCAAATTGGGGGATGAGTGTCTGGGAAAGAAACTCTTAAGACTAGAAGCTTAGGAAGTGTCAGGTCCCTAGAGAGGGAGTCTGAGGAGGCAGCATTCAGAAGGAGAAATTGGACCACTACAGGAGCAACAGCGTGTACCAAAGGAGACCATGTTACCCCCAGCCCAGCGATGAGGAGGTGTGCTATCTGGTGAGTCTCTCTTCTACATGTGCATGGAACAAGACATGTGTGTACACTTCAGATAACTTGCCCAGTCATGCACCTAACTGCTTAGCTGCATATGAAAAAGGCCCCAATTTGTGAGGATAATTGCATATACAAATTAGGTATGCAACCACACACTTTTAGGCATGTACTTAGACTTTTTTTTTTTTTTTTGACATTCATGCTTAAAATTTCATTCTGTGCTTAGTAAATTTGCACTCAAAATATGAAAGAAAAAAATCCATTAAAGTTTGCGTCCTGGAGGTCTTCCACTGTGAAGAACACAGAGCTGTTGTCAAAGAGGCAATGCAGAATACCACAAATTCTCCCTAAGATACTTCCTCATTAGCATGTGCTTTACAGCTACAGGGACTTCTAGCTAATATCCTGTTTTTCTGGTATTGCCCTGTTCAAGGGGGTTTCTGTTTGTTCTGCACTGATTATTTTGGCATTATAATAGTTCCTAGTGATAATCCAGTCCATCCTTATGTTTGAATATACTGATTTGCATGATTGTTGATTTAGTTGTACTGATTTTCTTTTTAAAGTACTTGTAAGTCACAAGAGTTAGATTCTATTCTGATTTCACCCCTCCCTGTTCTTCTGGAGTCTTTCTAATGGCAGTGGAGAATGTCTCTGTCACAAGTTTTTCCTCAATAGCAGAATATATCCATAAGAGGGTTATATAAGAAGAGATGGGGAGAGTCCACTCAAGCTTTTATAGTTGTTCTGGGAAGAGATCTCCCCTTACCTAACTGTTCAGGTGGCATAATTACCTTTATACACAGACAACAGAGTCCTGTGGCACTTTTAAAGACTAACACATTTATTTATCGCATGAGCTTTCGTGGGAGAAAATCCCACTTCGTCAGGCGCTTTATACACAGAGTACAACCTAAGGAACAGGATGCAAAAAGTCACCATGTGCTGTGTTTGCAAAGTAAAAGTAGAGATCTGCACAAGAAATTAATGCAGCTAATGTTAACTCCATGAAACTACATACAATTTTGGTAGCATGAGCTAAATAATGAAGGGAATCTATCCATTCCTTCCCCACTTAATGCATGCAAAGTGCCCCTTTCTTTTCTCCCAAGCTTTCATGCGTTGATGTATAGAGAGCGTGATCATCCCCTTTTTGTGTTCCCTGTAAGGGTGTTGGAAACTTAAAAAAATTCAGCAAGCTTTCTCTTGCTATTTTCCAGATCAGCTTTACAACCTGAGAGAATTTTTTTCCTCTTGGAAATTCTGTAGGTTTGTAAAATTTGAATGGAGGGGACTATTTAATCCTTGTCCAATGAGCTCCAGCCAAGGAGCACTCAGCCTGGATCAAGAAATTCAGTGCACAGGTAGCTTTAAACCATGTTTATGCTCCCATGGTTTTGGGTTTTCTGTGCTGTGCCAGAACTGCTGTAATTTTTTTCTGGCTGCCAATTTCCCCAAGGGCCCCAACATAAACCTCAGACATACCCCTCTTCCTGGCCACAACCCCTACTGTGTAGTTGCTGCTCCTCTGGTCAGTTACATCCTTGTGCATTTCAGAATCTGGCTTTCCATGTGTGTGGTGTGTTTTTTTGGTTTCAGGAGAATAAATAAAAAACTTCAGGGCTTTCCTCCACACCTCCTTTGCTGGAGTAAATATTTAAGTAAATGGAGGCTCTTGGGTGACAGACAAATAATCTGAGTTACACCAAAGCAAACCAGAAGGAAGTGATGGGTTGTACCAGCATAACAGGAGAGAATCTGGCCCATGGTATTTAACCAGACCTATTCAAAAATGAATTTTCATTTTTTGACATAGACAACAAGGAAGGTATTGACTTTGAGGTGTAAGCAATCTGCAAGCTCAGAAATGGTTTTTGCACCAGACTCAACTCCACCTGAATATTATCCTTTTATTGAGTGGGTGCCCTTGGCTTATTTATCTGAGTTTCCACTGAAGGAGGCAGACTTATTGGAATGGAATTGTGATGATGAACACACAAGATCCTCTCCAACAAAGAAGGGAAATGTTTCCCAAACTTCTTCCATCTGCCCCATGCGCCTCCCATATACTCTCCTCAAATTCTTTCCATTCTGTGCAATGACTGCAAAGAACAGTAAAACAAATTGGGCTTGTCTTTCTCTTCTTTATAGATAAAGGCTTTTAAAATGCTATTTGTTTTCTTAACTTAAAAAAATTAGCAGACATAGGCAGGCTCTTTGTTGATTTTTTGCAGTAGAACTAATGGGAGATGTCACTGGTTTATTGCTCTAACATCTTAACTGAAGGGGGGAGGATTCTGGATTTTTCACAAAGGCTTCATTTGCCCAAAAATGGTAAGTGGTCATTAATATTAAAAATGGAAAGGAAAAAAAAACCCAGAACTTTAAGCAACCTATCCAAAAGTCGCTTCTCTTCTTAATAGTTCAGCTATTTCTCTTGGATCTTGTGATGTCACTAATGCTCAAGGAATCATCTGCCAGCCTGGACAGGTGCTTTTAATGTAACAAGCAAGCAAGGAAAAAAATGGAAAAACCTCTGAGACTGACTTTATCATAAAGAAGCAGAGACGGGCGCAAGGTCAAGTTTCTCCCCCACTCTTCAAGTCACCTCTAATGAATTTCTGAATCGCAGGAGCTCTCTTACAGCACAATGGCCCCTAACTGGACTCTCCTTCATACTTGAATACACAGAAAGGAGCATGAGAATTGGAATGAAAACACTGCTTTCTCCAGGTGTTTTCATAATTGTCAGAATGAAAAAGCTGCTTCACAGTATTTAATTTCACAGCTAACGAAAATCCAATCTCTGTGCTTTGTATGATGAATGTCCTGAGGAGCTCACCTCTCACTTCCTTTTGCATCTAAGCATTTTAATTGATGCCTAGGCTAAACTTATTAGACCCCCAAGTTATAAGATCCCTAGTGTGGCCATGCTAACGCTGGAAAAGCAAGGTGAGGGTTTCTCTCCCCCAGCCCCCACTATATATTAATAAAATGTAAATTCCTCTTTGGAATTTCATGCAAAAGTGACTCATTTATTTTTCCCAAAAGCGCAAGTTAGAAAATGCAAAGAACCTCCAAAAGCCATATATTCAGATCTATTTGCACACCTGGTGCATGTGTGCGAGTGTGCATGTGCACACACATTGAGGTAAATGCACACATAAATAGGAATGTTGGATGTCTAATTGGCTGCTTGTTAAGTTGCAGCACTTCTGTACACAAACACACATTGTTCTGTTCGTGCAATTGCAAATGCACAGTTATGAACATTTGGGCCTATTTGCGTCCCTCAACGGACACAGTTCGGTCTTGGTTGAACTCTGGTTACCATCCGCCTGCCAAAAGCAGTCTTTGAGGACCTAGCAACTTCATGGTCCTTACAGCAACTAGCAGAGAGGCCAAACTGTTAGAAGAACTTCTGAGGGTGAACGCCATGCAAGTAATAAGCTCTGGGCTGCGTGTTGCCATAGCAAAGCAAATTGGACTGGTTTTGTGCTATAAGGGGACTGACTGAGAAGTTGCATGAGAAGAACTGGGGTGCTGTTAAGGTATTTCCAAGGTACTGTCTTAGACTGCAGAAGGGTGCAGCCATGGGACATGGTGTGGGATCATGGGCCAGATTGGTGCAGATGACAGCATCCATAGGGGAGGAGGCTGCAGAGGGGTCTGTGCCTGCAGTCTTCCTCCTTCTATGACGAGGATGATGATGCGCATTAGTGTGGAGAGGGGCATGGCTCAGTACTTAAGGAGCACACTGATTCAGGCGGCCAACAAGCAGAATGCCTATGCAGCGCTCAGTGCAATGGAAAGCTCCTTCCTTCAGTGGGAAACATCACCTAGAGTTAGAGCAAGAAGCTCCACTGGAATAGGGAGGCATCATGTCTACTTCCCTGGGCCAGCTCCAGTGAATCGGCTCCTAGCCTGTGGCCCTTCTGTAGCACCATTAACCTCATTGCCAAGGAAGTCCTTTCCAAGTCTGATTATGCATGGTTCTCTTTTTAGGGCCATATTTCATTCTTCCTTGGGAGCACTTGACTGAGAGACCTGCTGTACAGTACACAGCGCATAATGTCATGGCTGTGGTTCTCCTGCTAGACACGCACAAATTAAGAAAATTCCAATAAAGAGATTATTTATACGGAAGTAGAAGGGGGGGGAATAGGTCTGAATTGGTGATAAATGTATATGTAACAAAACATTCAGGGTGTTACAGGCATCCTTTCATGCCATCAAGCTGACAAAGAAGTCTAGGATACAAATAAGTTGTGCGAGAGCCATTTGTAAAACATACTTTTTTTTTTTTTTTTTCTTCGATGCTGCCCCTGAGAAACTTATCTGTTAAAGTGATAGTGACATGCTGACTACAAATCAGTTGTGGGAGAAATGAGGAAATTTTGTCAACTTGGTGCTCCAAAGTAGACCATAAATGAGCCCTCTTGACAGTTAACTTGTCCTGAATTCTGGTGAGCCTGAGCAAGTTGAATATTTTTTTCTCTGCTTGATTCTAGTTTGTCTTTCAAAAGCTGCTTTAGTTCTGGGATCCTAAAGTCTTTCTATCCTTCACCAAGCAGCTAAATGGAGTGCAATTCATTTGTTTTAACTAAGCAGTTGGGTGGGATGCAATGGTTCTGGGCTCCAGAGCCTTCTGTCTCTGTTATTGATCCAAATCTGATGTAGTCACCAAAAATCATTGTTGCCTTCAGATAGGGGGGTGGTGGCCTGTGTGAAATTAATTGATGGGTCTTAGTTTGATTCCTAGTTGGGTGGTTCTGTAATCTAGGCAAAGACCTGGGCTAGCATCTTCTCTCTCTCCTCCCCTGCCCTAAGGTGCTCCCTTAAAGAGGGGGTTGAAGCACTTGGGCAGGACAGGATGGGGGAAGCTTGCACCATTTTGCTCTGTTCTGTTGGCCCTGCTGGAGCCTGCATTCTTCTGTGAATCACAAATACTAAAGTCACTATTTTGATCCTGGTGGCTCTTGGAGGAACAAAGCAGTGAAGCTCTCCCTGAGTAACCTGACTATTCTTCCCCCTCTGCCGAAAGGGGCCAGAGTCCCTTTCCCCTTCCTCCCGGGCCACAGAACCGCTCCCTTTAGAATAAAAATTGCTCAGCCACGTACAAGGCTGCTGTCGAATTTGATTTAAGCTCCTTCTCAGCCCAGTTCCGAGAAGAGAAGGTCGGTGCCTGGGGCAGATCCTTTCCCTCCATTCAATCACATTTCGAAACGAGACTAAGTTTTCCAAGCAGCCGCCGCCTCAGGTGGAAAAGCCCGGACCAAAAAAAAAAAAAAAAAAAAAAGGCTGACCCAGAACTACAGCGCTGGTACCGGGGCTGGGCAGCAGCCTGGGCCCCGATCTAGCACTAGGAACCGGATCCTGGGCTGGAATCCACAGCTGGCTCCACGGGGCCCCCGCGCCGGACGGCCGGGAAAGCCCCCGCCGTCTGTGCGGCAGGACAGGGTCTGGTCTCTTCCTCTCCAGGGGTTCCGGTGCTTCCCCCTTCCACATCCTCCCGGGGCCGGGGAATCTCTGTCTCAGCCGGCACTAGCAGGGCTGGGTGCGGCGAGGAAAGGGGACCCCAGCTCCGGGCTGGACTGTCCACCCCCAGGGTTAACGAGGCAAGCCCGAGGCCGGCCCCGAGGGGGCGAAATCTGGCCCCTGGGCCATTGCGAGCTGGGTGCGGCACAGGAACAGGGGTTTGCCCCTGGTTCCCCCCATTCAACCTTACTTAGGAGCATCATCGCTCCTCGAGGGGGGTTACCCCGTCCCCCTTTTCCCCCGGACTCTGCCTAGCCTGGTTCCTCGCAGGTAGTGGGAGCTACAGCGACCTGCCCAGAGGGGACCCCCAGGCCAGGCGCGCCCCAGCTCGCACAACAGCTGTTCTGGGGGCCCAAGGCACAACCCCATCTTGGGGGGGTGTCTCAATCCTCCCCCCCTTCTGGGCGTGGGATGGGGTCACTCAAGACACGCAGACCTGGAGGCAGCGACTCACTCGGGGGGCTCACCCGCATATGTTCATCCAGCCCCCGGGGGGGGGTCTCTGACACACACTCTCTGGGGGGAAGGGGTTTTTGGCATAGGCTAGGTTGGGGGCATCTGTGACAGACAGGAGGAGGGGGAAGGGGTTTCCAGCATAGTCTTGGTGGGGGGTGTCTCAGACAGACAGACAGACGCACCCTTGGGGGGGGGGAAGAGGCTCTAGCTTAGCCCTGGTTGGGGGGGGTCTCTCCGACAGACAGACGCACACGCGGTGGGTAAGGGGGCTCCAGCATAGCCCTGGTGGGGGGGGGTCTTAGACAGACGCACGCGCAGTAGGGGAAGGGGCCCCTGCCCCCCCTGCCCCCCCCCCGGCGCGGGGGCCCCGTCTCCTACCTTGCTCGCGCGGCTCCCGCATTAGCCGGCCCGCCGCGGCCCCCCACTTTTGCCCGCTCCGGGGGCGCCCATGGCAGCGGCGGGTGCCGGGATCCCAGAGCTGAGCCCGGCCCGTCAGCACCGGCAGCCGCGGACAGCGCCCGCCCGGGGAGCCGCCGGCAGGGGTTGGATGCTGGACGGGGCGGACTCTGCCTGCCGGGCTCCCGGGGGCGGCCCCTGCTCCGCCTCGGCTCCCAGACCGGACGGAGGGGCGGGGCCTCTGGGAGCTGCCGCCAGGCGCGATTGCTAGGGGAGGTGGGGAAACTGAGGCACAGGGCGGTGACGTGCTGGCAATGGGGCCCCTCTTGGCGTCTCCTCTAGCCCCAGAGCCGCCCCCCTTCCCCCAGTAAGAGTCCCTGTCCCCGGGAGCTCCCCGCCCCCCCCCGCCTGCTGCCTCCTCGGACACCAGCAGGATCCTAAGGGGGAAAGGCTTCCAGAGGGCGCCGCTGGGCGCTGAGTTCAGGGTCCGTATCTGTTCCCCCCCAAGCAGCTGGGCCATCGCTATCACTTACCCAGCCGCTGTCGCTCTTCCTTCCCACACGCAGCGCTTTTCTTCGGTTTCCCACTGGGGACGGGAGCAATTGTAAAAATCCTGCTGGTCCTTTTCCGAGCTCCAAATAATTTAAGTGTTGCCAGCTAAGTGAGGTCTCGGTTTTTACACTGTCCTTCCAAAGGCACCCAAAACCCTAGGCACTCCTGTTATGAGAGGAGATTTTTATGCTCTGAACAACAATGTAAGTAGAAACACAGGCCCTTGTAAACTGATAGATTTTATTAATTGTCCTCCAGAAACCCAATGTAATAAAACCACCCGTAGCTGGTCTCTCTGCTTCTGGATTGGGGCTGTACAATAGCAATGTAGTTTCACCCGGCTGGAACCCAGGCTCTCAAACTTGGCCAGGTGGGAAGGTAAAACCCCAGTGTCTACAATGCAATTTTATATCCATGCCCAAATCTGCTGTCCAAAGCCAGCTGCAGGTATTTTATTTTATTGTGGTGTGGACATACCTGTATAGACCCAGCCAAGTTTGGGGCCACATTGTGCCAGCCATTTCTCCATAGATGTATATCCAAAGATCCTATGATCTAATGAGACAAAATATGCGAGAGAGGAAATATTGTTCCTACTTTACAGATTAGGAATTGAGGCATAAAGTGACTTGCCTCAGGTCACTCAGGAAGTGTGTGGCAGAGCTGGAATCTGAACACAGATTGCAAAAGCCTGAACCACAAGACTGGCCTATCCTACAGATTCTGAGTTAAAGCAATTAACAGTTAAAGACCTACTAAGGTGTCTTTGTGTGTGTGCGCATGTGTGTACACATGGACAATTGCATGTGGTTTTTTTTTTTCTTGAAGATTAAGGCCCACAGTTATAAACAACTTTATTGGAATATTTCCTAGCTTTCTGTGTTTAAATTGTGAACTATTCCATGTATTCTTTTGACAATTGCTTCTATATGATGGGACAGAGAAATAACTGAACCCTTAATTAGGAATTTTGTTTAGGAATTCAGTGAACGGTGTGGTTCCTAAGTAGGCAAATCTTCCCAAATAGACCTGAGCCATCCTTTTTTCCTATAGTACTGTGTAGGGCAGAGGTGCAGGCATTGCCTTCATTGGCATGTATGCCAAGGGCTTTTTTTTAAGCTTCTAAATAAACAAAAAATGAGCTGAGCACTTAGCTACAAGTCCCAGGGGAACAATATGCCATTCATGGAAAACTGTCCTGGGACGTTGGAAATATCACAAAGAAAGCTAACACTAGGTAATGCCGTATTTCTCCGAAGATGCAGCAGCATGTCATGCCTCCACAGTGTAACTTTTCCTGGGATGAGCATCTTCAGATGCCATCTGGAACAGCACAAACAAGAAAGCACTCACCAAACAGGTTACAGTTTGAGATTGGGAATATACAATTTGGAGAACTTCACTCCCATATCAATACAGACATTAACCTTACTGTTAAGTAACTTAGCAGCAAAATATCCGCACCCAATTTCAGTCAATAGCAAAATGTTTATAACTTCAGTGAAGTGGGTTTAGAGTTTGATATTTTAGGAAAGGTTAGGCTTCATTCCCGTCTTTCTGCAGCTGAAGTTCTGTATCATTCAGCTGCTGCAGACAGTCAAAGCCAATTGTTTTATACTCCTTTTGGGCCAAATACTCAGGTGCAGCTTTAACATTGACAAAGTGGTTTTGTTCCACCATTTGGTGCATCCATCCTGTTCTAAAATCAGGCTCTAAATTAGTTGTCTAGCAGCTACTTATGGGTGGGTATTTTTCCCTTGACTTCTTAACATGTTTCTAAGAATGGGTAGTTAAATGATAAGAGCAGAGCCTGGAAGTGAGGATTCCTGGAATCCATTCTTGATTCTTCTGCTGAATTTGTCTCTGACATGGACTACTCTATGGCAGTTGGAGGAGTCGGGAAATCTGAAGGGTAATTTTGAACTGGGCCCTAAAATGAATGGTGAGCCAACAGAACTGTTTGATGATGAGGATGCTGTAGTTACATGTATGAGAAGTAGGCGTGTGCAGGTGCTGAAGTCTGGAGAGCTGGGACTTGGGGAAACCACAGAGAAAAGAGCTGCACAGGTATTAGCCTTGTTAACATTAATAGCAGCTGTGCAGGCCTGTAAAATGGAAATCAGTGTTGATATTGTGGGTGGCAAATTTGATAATGAAGCTATTACCAAGTAAGTCACACTCACAGAGATTGCAAGTGGCAATAGAAGGCTTACATATATGCTTTCAAAGTCCCCTGGGTTTGAAGGCACTAGATGTACACTAAACTGATTTGGCTTGAATTTATTAAAAAGCTCGGGGGGTTGTTGTTTTGTTTGTTTTTTTTTCCCCAAGGCTTTCTGTGAAATGCCACCAGCTTTAGCTACAGCTGATTGGCTCTGACCAGGCTAGGATAATGGAGGTTACTGAATGAAAAAGATGAAGCTGATGGGAATTAATCAGCCGCTTGGCCCCATGCAGGTGTTGGGAACATTTCTGGGCAGGACTTTCTATTTCTTTCAATGCAGCAACCAGCCCTAGGATCTGACACCGTTTGGAAACAAGTTTAACTGGAAAGATCAGCTTCTATTGTGGAGCCAGAGCTTCTGCACGGCATATGGGAAAGATGGTTTAGTCACTAAACTCTAGTGGACAGAGCACTGGCTTGACATTGGGGAGATCAGGTATCTAGTAATTGCTTCCCTGTACCAACTTTGTTGCCGCACACCTGTGCCTCACTTCCTCGTGGGTTTAATATTTCCCTACCTTGTGTATATGTGAGGATAATATCCATTCATGACCTAGATCGTTACATGGTAAAGAGGGCCATCTCAGTACCTAGATATGGAGACGGGTCATGCTGGAAGGGAGTTTTACAGATCTTGGTGGGAAGGCTCAGTGGCTCAGCTCAACTTTAGGTTGTTTACTCAAATTGAGCTCATGCACTATATCTTTGCAGGCTCGCCCATCATTACTGTAATGTTCAAAGTCCTCTTGCTCTGGATTCAAAGGTGTATGTACTTGACCCAGAAAAAAATAGTTGGCTCCAGAAAAATCGTGTCAAAAATAAAAGTTTTCCCCAGCACAAAGATGACATTAAGGAAGACAACTTCCCCCTGTCCTTATCTTTGCATTTATCTGATCTTTCTTTCTGTCGTGTTGGGTTGGAAGAAGGGAATTCTGAATGCTCTCACCTCTCACAGCCCTGGAACACCAGTATTGGTTTTAATTTTATTCTCACCTTGCAAATCTCCCAGCTGAAATAACAGCCTTTTCTTTAATCTTTTAATACAGTGGCAGAACACTGATTATCCCACATAAGAGGACAATTCCTTGGGCTTAGAAAGACCCTTAAAGGACAGCATCAAGAGCTGGTTCAGTAAACTCTAGCAAGGGTCTGCATGGGAGAACTAGGTTTGTTTCCTGGCTCCCATTAATGGCATTCTGATCTGGCAGGTAAAAAAAGATTTAGACCTATGAACTTGGTAGCAAGTGCTTTAATAGGGGAAGGCGGTGTGATCTGAGTATCATCCTCTTTATACCCATGTATGAAGGGATCCTCCATATGAAGATTTCAGCCCTTCCACATGACAGGGTGGTTCAGGTTCCCCTTAGGCACCATTCACTGTCCTCTCCTCAGACCTTGCAGAGGGAGCTCCTTGTGGTCCATTGTCCACATGGAGAAAGGTAAAGGAACTAGGGTGGGCAAGGACAGAAGGGAGCTGGCTGAACGCACGGCTACTTCAGCACACAGAGTCTGCCAAGATCTTTCCTTGTCTGTGCAGGGTTTATACCCCCACTCAGAATTATTACCCCTGGTTTACAAAAGGCAGACTGAGGCGTGGAGTTGTGACATGGTTTGCCCAAGGTGGCACAGTGAGTTAATAGCAGAGTCATAAATACAACCCAGCTCTCTCATCCCTTATCCCCTTCACTAATCATTAGACAACCCTGCCAGTGCAAAAGGTTATTTGCTGGATCACCACCACGCAGGTTACGACAGGCATGTGTAATGATCACTGAAATGCTCTGTCTACAGCCGCCCACCCCGGGGAATAGGCATTCTGCCACTCACTGAGAGATGGGAAGTGGGTGGCTGCTGAGTCTCATGGATTCGTAAAGGCGTAACCACAAGCTGACAGTTTAAGAAATGGTTGAATGTTGATTAGTTGATGGATGCCCTTGTCAAACACAAAGAGCTTCCCCAGTGGCAGGAGCCTCAGAGGATTCAGGGGGAAATGACAGAGCAAATACCTGATTCGTGTGAGGGAGAGTTAATTCAGTTTTAACTCTACTGTCAGGTGTCTGAGAGGCAATTCAACTGCAAAGACTCATTAAAAGAAGGCTCCAATGTAATATACAGAATCTTCTAATCCTTACATCTAATTATGAAGATAGATAAGTCACTGTGAAAAAGTTGTGTCAAATATATCAAAGAATAATTGACAATCATACAGAAAGCCACACAGGAGAGACTATATATATTTCAAAGTTCTTGTAAAGTCCCATGAATTGGTAAATGTTAATTTAAAGGGACAGTGACAACTTAAACTCAATCCAAAATTAAAACATTGATTAAAATGGTATTTTATAAAATAACTGAAGACCAATAGGAATATTTCCACATTTTTAAAAAACATTTCTAATGAAATCCATTTTTTTTGTTTGAGAACAAATAAGCTTGCCTCTATAGAACTGAGACACAAACACTGCAGCCTGGAGATCTGCAGATGAAATTGACTACATAAAAGTGAAAGTCACTTCTTTGATTTTCTTTGGCCAGGCTGAGGGAGATGTAAAAACAAAACAAAGAGCTCAGATCAACAAGCAGTACCCTGAACTTTTAAATTTCTTTAATATTTAACACTGTAAAGTGTTGTTAGTACCATTTATCAAGAAATTCATTTGTGTCCAACATATGGGACCAAATTCAGGTACAAATTTCCATGGTTCCACTAACTTAATTGGAGGAAGGCTGATTTACACCAGCTGAAGATCTGAACCATGGTTTTTAAATTAACAGTGTCCCTTTAAACAAAAATGTATGTGGACTTGTTGGTTTTTAAAATAGAATCAACTTTCCAATAATTTTGAAAATTCCCCACTTCTCCCAGGTATTAAATGAGCGCTACGTTCTTGGAGTCCCATTCTGCATTATCAGACTGGATCTCTTTTTGGGGAGCATCAATAGAATAGAAGCTTCACAGAGACAGTGGGAGATCTTTCACAGGAATAGAAATATTGAAACAGGAACAGAGATTCTCTCTCCCTTATATTTTTTTTAATATGCAATTGCAATTTTGGTTGATAAAGGATATAGTGTTGATGTCACAGACTTAGACTTCTATAAGGCATTTGACTTGTACTGTGTGACATTTTGATTAAAAAACTAGAACTGTATAAAATTGACATGGCATGTATCAAATGGGTTACAACCTGGCTAACTGATGGGTCTCAAAATGTAACCGTAAGAGGGAATTGTCGTCTAGCAGGCCTGTTTCAGTGGGGTCCCCCAAAGACTGGATCTTGGCCCTACACTTTTTAACATTTTTTATCAATGAACCAGAAAAAAGCAAAGTCATCACTGATAAAGCTTGCAGATGATGTGCACATTGCAAGAGTGGTGAATAATGAAGAGGACAGGTTCAGAGTGATCTAGATTGCTTGGTAAACTGGACACAAGCAAACAATATATGTTTTAATATGGCCATTGTAAATGTATACAGCCGGGAAGAAAAAATGTCAGCTATACCTACAGGTTAAGGGACTCTATCCTGGGAAGCAGTGACTTTGAGAGAGGTTTGGGAGTCAAGGTGTATAATTAGCTGTGATGCTGTGGCCAAAAAGCTAATGCTGTCTTGATCTACAGAAACAAGGGACAAAAATTTGTTAGTCTTTACAAGTGCCACCAGACTCCTTGTTTGTTCTGATAAACAAGGGAAGCTCCATAAGGCTTAGAGAGGTTATTTTCCCTCTGTATTTGCAACCACCGCTGGACAACTGTGTCCAGTGATGGTGGCCACATTTCAAAAAGGAAGTTGATAAATGGGAGAGGGTTCATTGAAAAGCCATGGGAGTGATTTAAAGGGTTAGCAAACATGCCTGAAACTGATTGATAGATTACAGGAGCTCCATCTATTTAGTTTAACAATGAGAAGGTTAAGGGGTGACTTGATTACAGTGTACAAGTACCTACATAGGAGACAAATATTAAACAATAGGCTCTACAGTTTAGCAGAGAAAGGTATACCAAGATCCAATGGCTGGAAGTTGAAGCTAAACCAATTCAGATTGGCAATCAGGCATACATTTTTAACAATAATTAACCAATAAAACAATTGGCCAAAGGTCATGGTGGAGTCTCCATCACTAACAATTTTTACATGCAGATTGGATATCTTTCTAAAAGATATGCTCTAGGAATTTTGGGGGTAGGGGGAGTTCTCTGGTTTATGTTATACAGGAGGAAATCTGGCCTTGGAAGCTAGGAATGAATGTAAAATTGTTTTGTTAAAAAAAAATTAGTAAGTATTTCTTCCTAAGGAATTATAATTAACATGAAGGACTAAACTCTGCCCATGGTGACCCCCATGCAATGGACATGGAACGGTTGTCTTCCTGACCCATATACCTGGCCCCTACCAGATTCTGGTGCCCTTCTTCATGTTGAAGAGTGAATTATTTCACAAATTCTCCTTTGTAGTTGTGGAACTACAAGAGTAGTGTGTGATCCAGCATGAACAAGAGGATCAGAATATGACCCCATGAGGCTTTCTTTAGGACGCAGCTGTAGAACTAGCTTTCGCAATTTTGCAGTCAAAGCACTACAGTGTGAACATCTGATCTGCTTCTGGGTGTAAGTCGAGCTGTGGAGAATGAGAAACAAGAAATGGGCAGTGCAGTGCTCTGCTCATTAAATATGTTGGGGCGAGATGCCCTGCTGGATACTTCAGGGAAGCAGTGAGTGACAGGTCCTTTGTGTGAGGAGCTTGCATCCAGCATCGGAGACAGGTGCTTTTACCCTCAGCATCAGCAATAATGATGATACAGTGGGAAGAATGATTCTCATCAGTCACACACATCTCTTGTCAGAACATGGACTACCTGGTCAGATCAGCTGGTGTAAATCAGCATCACTCCACTGAATACAACAGAGCTATGCTGATTTGAGGATCTGGCTGGCAAGTGTTTTGGTTGAAGTTGGTTTCTTGATTAACTCATTCCCATAAATCACACTCTAGTCTTGCAATAAATCCAATCAGGTCCAATCAGACCTGAGATAAGTGCGTGTAACTTCTTTGATTACAATGAAGTTGCACCTTAAGCTTGGTCTGACTTTAGCCCAGGGAATTTACTAATGGGGAAAGGTGCTGGAGATCAAAACCAGACATCTTTGTAAGAAGTCAGTGTGACAGCCCATGAGGGGCTGGAAACCTCCCAGTGTTACTGAGGATTAACAGGCATCTGATCATTCAATTTGCCCACCTGAGGCCACTAGGAGTGGTGGTAAGGTAATTAGATCAGGTTGTAGGGCCACCTGGCAAAGTGTCTGCTTTTCCTTAAAAGCACTGAGAAAGCTGAGTTAGTGAAGGGATGTAAGAGAGAGGAAGTTGGGAGCATCTGTGCCTGGGGAATGCTGTAGGAGAAATCAGGGAAGGTGGAGAAAGGGGAAAGCAGTCAGTTCCTGTGGTGGGGTTTTGCAGTAGTGGCTCTAGAGACCTGGAGTTTAGTCCTTTCTGAAACAGGGCTCCTCAACTGAAGCTCAAGTCCAGTGGTGACTGA
This sequence comes from Pelusios castaneus, assembly GCA_007922175.1. Lineage (NCBI taxonomy): Eukaryota > Metazoa > Chordata > Testudines > Pelomedusidae > Pelusios > Pelusios castaneus. The sequence goes on from ML685948.1 coordinate 2,312,228, forward strand.
GGTGGTTTGTTTATATTTTTTTGGTTTGGGATTCTTTGGTGAACTTGAGGGGACAAACCACAGTCCTGAAGGAGAGGGTGAAGCCTGTGTCCTTGAGGTGAAGGTGAGGAATGGTGCTGGGTAGTAAGGGCCTATACATGACTGAGGTAGGAAAAAGCTCAAGAAGAATGCACCTGTGTGGACAGGTGTTCCCTGCTTAATACAAGCTGCCTGGGCTGGAACCTACAAAAGAGGGAAATGCTGGGTTTCCTCCACCTGTCTCCGGAAAACGTGGTGTGAGGATACTAGACAGCAGGGTAGAATGACTACTCAGTCCAGACATGAGCTGAAGACTTGGTGTGAGGCAATGGGACAATTCGTTGGACTTCCTGTTACCCTGGAAGCCTGAGATTAAAAGAACAGCTGGTGGGTGGGGGTGCTAGATAAGGAGCTTGCGCTCTATTCTGCCCTGCTTTGTTGAAAGAGGGTGGGGCCAGAGGGTGTTGAAAGAGGGTGGGGCTAACCATGTAGGTGAGCTAGGAGGTTTCCTGGGGTGCCAAATTAGGCGGAAGTGAATTTTTTCCCCCTCTATTTAAAAAAAAAAAATTAATATATTGTCTTTTTATAAAATGTGGGATGCCAAAGTCCTACTTCGCCTAGGGTGCCAAAAACCCTGGGGCCGGCCCTGGGTGGAGCGAGCTGGCTAGAAGTGTGCTGTCATGTGCAGCCTGTCTGGGCTCCTGGAGGGAGCTCTCCCAGGGAGAAGGCAGCTAACTGTCTTTAGTCTATTTAAAGGCTATGTCTACACTTGCAAGTTAATTCGAAATAAGGAAGCTTAATTCGAACTAACTTAAGCCTTGGCCACACTAGGCTTTCATTAGTTTGAATTAAGGGCTTCCTTAATTCGAACTAATAAATTCGATTGCTTAGTTCGAACTAACCCTTAATTCGAAATAGTTAGTTCAAATTAAGTCAATGTGGCCATATTAGTTCGAACTAACTGCTTAGTTCGAACTAATTGGCACATTGCCCTTCATGCAACTGACTAATTCGAACTAAGCAAGTGCTCTGCATGGCCATGGCTAGTTGGAACTAGCATTCTAGTGGGGCCATGCGAGTTCGAATTAAGTTAATTCGAACTAACTAAAATTAGTTTGAATTAGTTAGTCCGAATTAACTAATTTGAACTAGCTTTTGTAAGTGTAGACATAGCCTTTAGTTCTCCATCAGTCTGCTGGCACTGGAAACTACCACCTCCTATTGCTTACGGTGTCTTTTGTGATGTGTGGATACAGGTCACCTGACAGCTGCCAGAGGGCAACTCTGTTGGTGCCATTCTGACCTTTGCTACATCTGTATTGGTGGTCTTAAGGTCAGATACTCCATTGATCATTACTTGTTCCTTGGACCCATCCGGTTCCCTAGAAGAGAAAATATCTTAATGAGTAGAGTAGAGCTGATCTTTTCTCCCAAAGTAGTTTCATTATAAACCCATCATGTTAGCAGCCTTCTGGCAGAGGGTTTTGTAATAAACTGTAGCCCTAACTCATAGCTGTGTCATTCAGAGAGTGAATTAATCAGTCATTTCAATCCATGTGGGCTGCTTAAATGAGCAAGGCAGAGTTCCCTTCTTTTGCCTCTTGAACTGAGGGATCTGTGCACGGATTGCACCCATCTGCAAACCACTTTAGCTATATAAAAATGCCATTAAGTTCCCCTGTGTTACTGACCCCTCTCTGAGGCAGCTAGAGCTGGCTTTATTACATGTACCCTATTACCCCCTGGTTTATTATTGGATTTCTTTTTTATTTTTATTTTTATTTTTTTTAGTGTAAGAAGAGAGGAGGTGAGGAGCCCAGAATTGCATTAAGGGATTTTATAGTGTTATGGCTAGGAGGTAATTTGTGAATTTATTGGATTTCAGTGGTGGATTGTACACAGTTTTATTTTTAAATTAGATGAGGTTATCTCCTACTCCTTTGCAAGCACTTTAGTCATTGTTAAAAGCATTGATTCACTACAAGTCAGAAAAGGTTGTATGTTGTGGCTGATCAGGTTGGCTGAGATTAGCTTGTTATCTATAGATTTTCTAGGTCTTTGGGGAATTTTCTTAATGGTTTGTTAGTGATGAGGAACTGGATTTCATTAATCACTAATGATCTCTTTGGCCCCCTTTGATTGCTAAGGGTTTGTTTGTTCTATCTTCCTGGCTCTAATTTTGAGTCTAACTGGACTTTCCCAGCATAACACAAATAGCCTGCAGAATTATTGAAGCCTGTACCCAGCCTACTAGTCTGGATACACAATGCAATCATATCTCTCTGTAATTTTAAACACTTGTGGCTGGTGGGAATGCATTTGATTGCAGTATGAAAACGCCCAGTCCTTTTCTTCATGAAAAGTCTGGAGTTCTCCTCAGTCATCTTTGAGAATGCATTTCCTCCTAAATGCTACCTTTCCAAGTTTTACAGCCTTATCACAGGACAGGGAGCCAGAAAATCCTGAATTCTGTACCTCTGTCTTTGGGCAAGTTAACCTCGCTCAGAGCTGTCCTAAGGAAACTGCATACAGGAGTGACTGAAGTTTGTGAAATATATATATGACAGTGGTGCTCGACCTGATTGTACCACTATAATAATATACTTAAAGATGAATTGGAATAGCTAACACTTACAAAGCACCTAACTAACTTTCAGTGACCTTTTCTCAGAAGCTAGCATTCTCATTCTATGGAGAAATTGATGAACAAAAGGTCAGTGAAGAATAGAGAACAGAACCTACAGTCTTGAATCCCACTTTCCTGCCCTGGACAATAGCTTTCCTTGCCTTTGGTATGGAATCATGGACATGCTTTGCACATAGACTCATAGACTTTAAGGTCGGAAGGGACCAGTGTGATCATCTAGTCTGACCTCCTGCAAAATGCAGGCCTCAAGACCTCACCCACCCACTCCAGCAATAGGCCACCAACCTATGACTGAGTTATTTACCTCCTTAAATCATGATTTAAGGACTTTAAGATACAGAGAATCACCGGTGGGTGAGCCATGCCCTGTGCTACAGAGGAAGGCGAAAAACCCCCAGCGCCCAGGCCAATCAGCCCTGGGGGAAAATTCCTTCCCGACCCCAAATATGGCGATCAGTTAAACCCTGAGCACATGGGCAAGTCTCAACAGCCAGTTACCCAAGAAACAATTCTCTGTAATAACTCAGAACCTACCCCATGTGCTCTCCCCTCTTAGGCCACTTGTATATCCACCACCCATAGCCAAAGATCAGTCAATTTCCAAAATAGGCTAATCATACCATCCCCTCCATAAATTTATCAAGCTCAGTTTTGAAAGCAGTTATGGTTTTTGCCCCCACAATCCCCTTGGAAGGCTATTCCAGAACTTTACTCCTCTAATGGTTAGAAACCTGCATCTAATTTCAAGCCTAAATTTCTTGATGGACAGTTTATAACCATTTGTTCTGGTGTCCACATTGATGCTGTACTCAAATAATTCTTCTCCCTCCCTGACGTTAATCCCTCTGATGTATTTATAGAGAGCAATCATATCCCCCCTTAACCTTTGTTTGGTTAGGCTAAACAAGCCAAGCTTCTTGAGTCTCCACTCATAGGGCAGGTTTTCCACTCCACAGACCATCCTTGTGGCCCTTCTCTGCACCTGTTCCAATTTGAATTCATCCTTTTTAAACATGGGGACTAGAACTGCACACAATATTCCAGATGGGGTCTCACCAGTGCCTTGTACAGCTGCACTAACACCTCCTTGTCTCTACTTGAAATACCTCTCCTGATACATTGTGGAACCGCATTAACTTTTTTTATGGCCACATCACATTGGCGGCTCATAGTCATCCTATGATCAACCAGTACTCCCAGATCCTTCTCCTCCTCAGTACGTTTCAACTGATGCATCCCCAACTTATAGGAAAAATGCTTGTTGTTCGTTCCTAAATGCATGACCTTGCACTTCCCATTATTAAATTTCATCCTATTCCTGATAATCCAGTTTACAAGGTCATCCAGATCTTTCTGTATGATAACCCGATCCTTCTCTGTATTGGCAATACCTCCCAATTTGGTGTCATCCGCAAACTTTATTAGCACATTCCCGCTTTTTGTGCCAAGGTCAGTAACAAAAAGGTTGAACAAGATCAGTCCCAAGGCAGATCCCTGAGGGACTCCACTGGTAACCTCCCTCCAGCCTGACAGTTCACCCGTCAGTATGACCTGCTGTAGTCTCCCTTTTAACCAGTTCCTTATCCACCTTACTATATTCATATTAATCCCCATCTTCTGCAACTTAACTCCCTATGTGGAACTGTATCAAATACCTTGCTGAAATCTAGGTCAATTAGGTCCACTGCATTCCCTTTCTCTAAAAAATCTCAAAGGGGTAGCCGTGTTAGTCTATTGTAGAAAGACAACAGAGTCCTGTGGCACTTTTAAAGACTAACAGATTTATTTATCGCATGAGCTTTCATGGGAGAAAATCCCACTTCGTCAGACGCTTTGAGATCAAGATGGTCTGGCACTATCTCCCTTTTGTAAAGTATTTTATCACAGTTACCGTTATCCTCTATAGCCTTAAGTACTTCCTCCTTCAAAATTTTCTCCAAGACCTTCATGCTACCGAGGTCAAACTAACAGACCTGTAGTTACCCAGATCATTTTTGTTCCCTTTCTTAAAAATAGGAACTATATTAGCGATTCTCCAGTCATACGGTACAACCCCCGAGTTTACAGATTCATTAAAAATCCTCATTAAAGGGCTGGCAATTTCATGAGCCAGTTCCTTTAGTATCCTCGGATGGAGATTGTCTGGGCCCCCCGATTTAGTCTCATCCAGCAGCTCAAGTTTGGCTTCTACCTCAGGTATGGTAATTTCCACTTTCACGACCTCGTTCCCATTAGCTTTCCTACTCTATCCCCCAGCTCATCTTCATTCTCATTGAAAACAGATGCAAAGTACTTATTTAGACATTCAGCCATACCTAGATTAACATGCACAGTGTTTTACAGACAAAGGAAAGACATGTTCGGGGCTGCAAAACTTGCAACTTACCATGTGTATCTGACATGATTTCCTTGTAACAAAATGATTTTAAAAACTTCAGTCTTGCATTTTGAAAGTACAGCTTGGTTTTTCAAAGATCCAGGGACACTTATATAACCCTGTACATGAAGAACAGAGCTGAGTTAACACAGCTCAGAACTTCACATGACCAGAGACTCGTCTGATCAGATGTTTGACTTTGAAAAAGGAAATACATTTATTTTTGTTAAAAAACTATCAAGACAGGACACATTTTTGGTCTCATTATGAATTTATCCACAAATAAAAATCTCTTCTGTACAAGAATCTGGCTTTGCTGCAAAGATTGTGAGGGAGATCTCTCATATGAAACTTGTAACTGGGATAAACTTGTAGTAATTTACATACTGTTTCAAATCCTGGTAGTGTTTTTCAACTCACTCACTTGTCTTTTAAGTACCTGTACATACATGCAATGTGCTACAAAATAGAACAGTGACTAATATGACGGGTGATTTTTTTTTTTTAAGCATTCAGTGAAAGCAGTCATGATGGTAACTTTGGCTATCTCTACACTTACAAAGTCGACTTTACAAATTGGTTACACTTTAAGGTGACTTTATATCAATTTAACAGCAGAGAGAGTCGTTATATTGGCTTTAAGTCAACTTAATAAAGTCGACTTAGCATTAATCCCCGTCTACACTGGCTTTAAGTCAATTTAAGGAGTCAATTTAAGGCTTAAGTCAACCGAAAAGGAGGTGCTATTAAGTTGACTTACGCTTTCCTTAAGTCGATTTAGGGAAATGCTTAAGTCGACTTAAGAAAAGCCCAGTGTGGACGCAGCTTAATTTAGGTCGACTTAAGCCTCCTTAAGTCGACCTAACTTGTCAGTGTAGACGCACCCTTTATGTTTAGAGGAAGCAAAATCTAGCGGTTAGTCTGGGAGCCAGAACACCTGAGTTATATTCCTGACGTTGCTTCTCATTGTAGTGTATCCTTGAGCAAGTTAAGGGAAAATGCTTATGGGGCTTGAGGAACTAAGATATGCAGAAAGATATAAGGTCCTACACTGACCCCCGATTTGGTGGCTTATGAGTGATAGCAAATGAGCCCTAAGAGGGGGTGAAGAATTCCCCTGGTGGAGGAGTGGTCTAGGATCAATGTCTCTTTACTTTGCTCCCCTTTGCCAGCCCCACTTGAAGGAGCTTTCCTGAGGCACAGGGAAAGACAGGGATGGAAAAGAGGATAGTCAAAACACATGGTGCTCGGGAGTGGTCCATAAGCAGCTCGAGACAGGTTGCTGTATCCGAGAGCAGCCCCCAGCATGGGACGAAAAGGACATAACCATGAATGTAAGGAGATGCCATAGCCACTCACACTAAGATGGCCAAAGCACCGCTAACTGTCCTGCCAAAAGTAACCCTGCAGTGGCAGGAGATCTGCTAAGAGAGACCCTAGGATTTGCCATTTCCTTACAATTCTCTTGGAGCCTCGGTTTCCTCACCAGTGAAATGGGTTGATGATGACCCATATCATAGTGGTGTTGGGAGGTTTAACGTCTTGCTTAGAACACGTTTTAAGACCTCTGCCTAGAAAATTGTCATTGTTGTCCTCTCTTTGTTTGTTTCTCTCTGAGTGCACAAAACTTAGCCAACGATAGAGGTTTAAAACAGGTCACCAGGGGACGCCGCAAGAGAAACAATGTTTAGTTATGGGAAGTGTCACTGATGACAGCTCAGAGGGGGAACGTGTTCCACGATGTGCGCCTGAAAACAAAGTGCAAGCCAAGGAGGTAGTGAAGCCTGAAAGAGCCGCATTTGTTTATATGCAAATGAGAGCATTGCCTGCAGACCCAGGGATCAGTGCCAAGCTGAATGTGGATGTAGAGGGACGTGGGATGCCCAATCTTGGGCAGAGCGGACGGGGACACTGACCCCAATTTGTTTTCTCATGTAAACCCAGCCGACTCCTGCTGAATACAGCGTCTTGCATGTCATGTAGATTGTTCCCATCAAACAAGCCGAGAGCAGCAAAACAGTGGGACAAAGAACCCTCTGGCCCGATAACTCTGGGGGATTTAAGATCCAGAGGGGGAGCTGTGTTAGTCTAGTTCAGCAAAACGAACAAGGAGCCCTGGGGCACTTTTAAAGACTTAACAAATTTATTTATTTATCACATGTGCTTTCATGGGTAAAATCCCACTTTGTCAGATGCTTGAAAGGGAGACTACAGTATGGAAGGGAATAGGGTTTTCTATTCAGAAGGAGAAAAGAACGAAGCTGTCTGCTGTAAAGATGGGTCTGGGTAATCAGTCGTAACGGTGGGAGGCAGAAATGGAGACTCTGGGGTGGGGAGAGCATCTTGTCCTTCCGACGTGATTCCCTCCAGCAGCTTCCCGCTGGGTGTGGAAGACAGAATGTGAGGAACGGCCCCCAAATTCCTCCTATCACTCACCTGGGGGCTCTGGGAAGCGGGGTGAGGTGGAATGGGTGCATGTGGTGTGAACACCTGATGGGGTGGCACAGTATGTCCCGTAGGCAGGAGAGGACAACCTGGCTCTTGCTGTTACACAAAGGGAAAGGTTGTCATGAACATGCAAATGCCTGGAAATAGCACTGCACCCTGTCAGCAGGCTCAGCCCGTCAGCAGCGCCAGGGGGAGACCTGAGCCCAGGGCTATGTCACTGAGTCTGGATTGTTTGAGCTGAAAGGAGGGCCGTCCTCCAGTCCCAGGAAACATTAGTCAAGGGGTTAATGCATTCAGCATGCGAGGCAGCAGCATGGGACAAGCGGGAGGGGAATACGTTTCCAGGGTAGCCAGGATTAATGATTGGAGTGCTGGCTGTCTCTGATACTGACCATCTAGGCAGCAAACTTTTGGGCACCCGCAGGCTGGTGCTGTGGCTCTGGAGAGAGGCTATATTTAGACGCCCAATGTAATAATAAAATGGTGGGGAGAGCCTCAAACCCAGTAGGGATGAAAGATAATCGCACCTATTTGCAAGGCCAGAATCAATGACACTTAGCATGTATGTAGCGTGTCACCACAGCAAAAGCATTCCTGGATGGAAGCTCATAAGCCCACTGTGACGTAGGTAGCTATGGGCTACTGTCACCATTTTCAGGACTTTCCATATTGCCTGTCTAGCTCATCAGCACAGCTTGAATTTAGGCCCTTCAGCTTTGCAGAGTAAATCTTCACTACGTGAATTAATGGAATAAAGCTTCTGGGGGGTGGTAGTAGTAACCTGTTAACCTATAGTGGATCAGTCACTAGAAAGAGAGATGCACACACACACACTTTACTAATGTTTTACATCTGCCAAAATGTCCATATGTTTTCATGCATAACATTGCAACTGCACATGCACATAGTCACTTACACATCTAAGCAGCTATTTAATGAGATAGCATATGCAAAAATACCTGCACACATTCAACATGCAGAGAGGGGTTAATCTGGCTGGAAGAGGGGTTAATGATTTACCCAGCCGCAGCAGAAGTGGAGTTAGTTCACAAGAATTTCTGGCTCCCAGTCACCTTCTGTAACCTTTAGACCACATTGCTTCATGAAAATAAGTTGCCTCTAAGAACAGCAAACAGCTTCTTATTTTTCCAAGCACAGAAGTCTGCAGAGATAGTGCAGGTGTGCCATATACCCATCAACCAAAGCCAAAACTCCAGGTTTCATTTCAGAATCTATATAAATATAAAAAGCATTACCTTGAAATTGGTTTCTCTTTCATAGTTTTTCACTTAAGAGTTCTGCTCCATTAGGTTCCCCCTAATGTTTATCACCTCTGTGGAACTATTTGATAAATCCTTTTTCCTTCTGCACCTCATCCTGTGCTGTTAATTCATTTCCATTTGGCACAGTCATTTCTTCCTGCCCTTCAAAAGAGACCTCTCTGAATACCTGTGTAGCGCAACCTACTGAACAGCCAGCTCAGGGTGTCTTTGCACTCATGATGGTTAGAACAAGGGGCTGTGAATTGGGACACGCTATTTCTAGCTCAGGCTCTCCTCTCAATTTCTGTGCGACTTCTGGCAAAACCTCTCTGTGTCTCAATTGCTCCAGCTGTTAAACGTGGATAATGATATATCTTTACCTCAATGGGATAGAGTGAGGCACTGAAGTGCTTCAAGCCCTCAGAGAAAGAGTGTTATTTCAGTGAAAATTCTCACTATCCCTATTAGCCTTACCACGCACATAATGCTAATATATAGCCCTCTTCAGCAAGAGAACTGTTACTGCTTTACAAAGGAGAAGTTTCCTTATACCAGGCCTCGACAAATCTAGGTTTCTGGTTGCCATGGAGACCAGTTTTAGTAGCCTGTTGCCTAGCTCCACTGAAGAAATGCAATGGAGGAGTGCCCTCTGGTAACCCAAAAGTAAAATTGCTGGCACCTAGCTGTGAGCCAGTTTCGTCCACCCCTGCCTTATACTCACTTTACAGGTAAGGAAGCCATGAGCTAAAGAGCAGTGAAATGACTTCCAAAAAGTTAGGAACTTTGTGGGGGACAAAATAGTAGTTTCCTGATTCCCTGGTTTGTTTCATGCTGGTATGAGCCCTTTTTGTTACAACTCAGCAGAATATCCTAGAGATGTCACTCCTGCATATCAAGACTGGAGCAGTCACTGCAGAACTCTGATCCATCCCTCAGACCAAACCTCAGTGAAGTTGCATGTTTGGATCGGCTCAGATAAGGATGCCTGTCCTTTCCCTGACTTCGAGCATGCCCATGGCTCCCTATATACCAGCCTGTAACTTTTCAATCGGGTCTGCCAAAGGAAAATGAGGAATAGGAAAGAAATACTTGGCAGGCATCTAGCTGAGATTCATTCAGTTTAATCAATGAAAAAAGCTTCAGTAGCCAGCAGGACTCCACAGGGATTTATGGATCAGAGTAAGCAATAGGTTGATAGCTTTTAAAAATATCAAGTCTTTTATTAGCAAGACCTGTTTTTTTTTAAAAAAAAAAACTTAAGCAGTGGTGTATTGAAAGGATGATTAGTGAAGGAGGAAGAGTCTCTGGATGGCAACCTGGGGAATACGTCAGCTAAAAATAAAAAAAGATCTGCAAATACACTAGCAGTAAATACAACAGAAAATAGACAGTTGAACCATTAAATAAAATAGTGCCGAACTGACAGCTGTGGGTATGGGAGTGTCAGATTAAGTGACTGTTTTATATCTGTCTTTTCAGATGGGAGATAGGTTAGCAAACTGGCTAAGGCAGGTGAGAGTGCCTTTCTAAAGCGCTTCCCATCACCAATGCACTTCATGAACACTGTGTGCTAGATAAGCATTATCATCCCATTTTACAGATGGGGAAACTGAGGCACAGACCAGTTGAGAAGTCGCTAAGGAAGCCAATGACCCATCCCCGATTGGTACATGGACACATCTGGCACCCATTAGACTGTGACATTTAGAGAAATTTGACCTGATTTAAATAAAGCAGAAAAAACACTATGCCTAGAAGAACGCAGGCCCGTACCATTTTGAAGGGGGTAAAAGATGTTTTCACAAAGGCTTGATCCTGTTACATTGACTTCAATGGAAGAAGGACTGAACCCCGTGTCCTCTGATTCTTAGGAACTGTGAAAACTTCTAAACTTTCCCACAGATGGGCCCAACCAAGATTCTAAATCTAACCCACCTCTGAATCTGGGTGATTGAAATCTAGATTTGGACTTGGATTCCCATTTTGAAGCTTAAGCCCCTCTTTAAATATAATATTGTTACTTGACTAAAGTGGGGAATTGAAGAGCAGTTACAGTATCTTTAACCCTAATGGCGAAAAGAAGTCAGCAGTAAATCAAGCACTTAATGTACCCAACTTTTAGAGTATGTCTGCACCGTGGGGTTGGGGGAAGAGGGAGAGAGAGATTTTTTAATTTGGGTTAACTAAGCCAAGTTAAAGATTGCATTGCATTGGATCTACTCCTGAGCTCTATTCCTGTTCTGGAACACTGTGGTCAAGCTTTAAAATGAGGGGTATGCGAGTCATGACTCTAGCCTGGTTCTTATTCTTGGCTCTGTTGACCTCTTTATGTCCCAGTTTCCCCATCTGTAAAATTATCATATCATAGCCTCTCTGTCAAGCAGTAGCAGACTTCGAGGACTTTGCAGGTTGACTACTTAGTAAAGGAAAAACCAGTGATGAGGAGCGTATGCATCCTAAATGTATCTTTTATTAATTATTATTTATTATTTATTTGCGCATATTTTCCAGTCCTGGAACAGAAGTGGTCACAAACAGCATGAATTTTCCACCCTCCCCCCCAGGAATCTCAGCCTGATACCAATGTCAGATTCCCAGGAAGCAACTCTGCTTCAAGTATTGAATCCTCTCAGATACCAAGGCAGAGAGCAAACTCTCCTCCTGCTCACACATGTCCCTTTACTCAGATTCTTGCATGACCAAAAATTAACACACAGGATATCTTCCCAGGTTTGGGCCCATGCTGTGAAAGACCCTTTGGAAGACTATGAATAAAACCTACCATAACAAACTAATTATTTTTTATTGTATGTTGTGAGATCCTTGGATGGAAAGATCTAGTCAGTATTATTCACAGTGCTGTTTGTTGCCTTGGGCAAGTCGTATAATCTCTCCAGGCCTCAGTTTCCCCATCTATAAACAGAGATAATATTTAATTACCACAGAGAGTGATGCAATTACATTAACTGCCTGGGCAGTGTTCTGAAATCTTCACATGATCGGTTCTATAGCACAGCAAAGAAATATTTTTCTCTCCATCTTCCAGGCACATTCTGTACCTACTAATCTTATCTATTAGTCTGCTGCGCCTCAGGATGTCAAATGTCTTACTGAAATCTGTGTCCATGGCTTCCCGTTTGCCTCTCTGCTCAGTGCATTATCACCTTTTTTTAAAAAAAAAAATCCCACCACATTTGTTTGACAAGATTTATCTGTGTTGAAGCCCAGCTGGCTGGTTTTTATCAACTTATATTTCTCTTGATGTTTTGTGATCTCATCCCTTTTTAATGTCACGAGGATCCTACCTGCGACTGAGGTCAAACTTGCTGGTCTATAATTTCCTGAGTATGACCATATTAAGGAGGCAGCTAGACATCTTTGTGGAGTGAGATGGGGGCAGGAGGGGGAGTGATGGCTCGCAAAGCTACCATTCTGCATTAAGATCAGAGCAAAGCTGCTTTCTTTATGAGAGATGGGCCAAAATCAGAACCTCCTTCCGTTTTTCACAGGAAGAGGGCTCTGAACCATTTCTTTGGATCCAAACCCACTCCTCTGAATTTCGCTACAGTTATGGGTTGGCACTAAAATGGGAGTGGGCCCCATTTCCTCGTTCCAGTTCTGATGCAGCCAAAAACTTTGACCAATGTTACCAGTCCCAACAACCATTCAAAAATCATGAATTGTGCTTAAAGCTCACACATTTTTTTTAATTATGTCAATAAAAAAGAACCCCAAATTTATGTCTGTCTTCTGAATGTTTAATGTTCTCTTGGGTCCCTCTTTCGAGCATTTCTCCTCAACCCTGTGAGCTAGAAACCTTCTTTTATGAACACTGAGGTTTTCCACAATCCCATGAATCCAGGAGCTGGGCTTTAAGAAAAACACTATGTGTTAAGACCTGACATAAAACGATGAGTATTGGAAACAGTGAAAGCTTTCTGTTTTTATCAGTTAGCTGAACCTTCGGGTTTCTCTTTTTTAAAAAAAAAAAAAAAAAAAAAAAAAAAAAAAAAATCTGATGCTGTAATTGCTTATTAAGGGCTTTTTTTCTCCCCTCAGTAGGCACACTTAACTCCCATCAACGTTAGTGGAGAGGAAATTCATACATGGAACTTCCTTTCAAACATGGAGGAAGCCATTCTATAACAATTGTGTTTCAATCCAATACACCATTACTATATAAAGAGATCTGGTCAAAACTTGATCTCCATTTCTTGGGAAATTCTAACATCTCATGACATTTTAAAATATATATAATATATATATTTGGTGACAATTAAAAGCATTCAGACTTTGATTTTCTTTTTTAAATTGTAACATAACAAAGTAAACTTTTAAAATATGAAAAATCAAATCCTTCCATTCTAGTAAGGTCAACATGGAATGTTTCAATGTTTTGTCAAAATCAACGTGTTTGCACAAAAAGTTTTGATTTCAACAAATCAGCTTTTGGAGGTGGGAGGGGGAATATTGGAAATTTTTTAACCAGCTATATTTCTAAAGTGCAGAAATACATGAGCAGAAGGATCTGGGTCTGGAACCCTGCCCGTTTAGCTAAATGGAGACTCCAATAGCTAAAAGTGTAGCCGACTCATTAGCCATGCTGTGAGGTAGAGGGCAATATTTATCACTGGTTTTTTGCACATCCAACTTGACACTATAGATATAGGCGACTGCCATTGAAACCTAAAGATGGGGACAGTACAGGCTATAGGAACTCATGCTGCTTGGTGGGCTGAGAGTTACAAAGTAGAATGTATGGGTGGTAGTATGTGTGTTTTATTAGTATTACCTACAATACTTTTCTAGGTTGCAGCTATTTCATCACAGAGATGGCGTCTGAGCTGTAAGGATAGAAAGAAAGGTCTGGGTATTGTCTTCACAGCTTGCTTTGTGGTGTTATCTTAAAGGGAACAGACATGCTGTGATCAAATAGCGATCGCTCATGCAGCAATTTCTTATATCCTTTGACTGTGCGTTGCAGTGTCTCTTGGTAGCTGTACCTGCCTGCTTTTCCAGACAGAACTGTGGAAAGGTTGCCCAGTTTTAGTTTCCAATCCTTTATTGAAGAAATTGGGATGTTACAGGTCTAATTATTGGCAGAATCTCAGGAAAGGTACCTGCCTACCCATTTGCATCAACAAACTCTTTCATTTGTATCCACAACCAGAATCTGTGCCCCAGAATGCGTATAAAGGGGCATGTCTGCTTTCCTAAACTGTATGCACAAAAAATGATTTGCATGTGCAAATGCAGGGTTCAGGAAGCACTAATGGGCCCACTACAAGTACATTTTGGTTTGGCCCCATGAAGGAAACAATGGACCCTTTCCGGTCAGCTCTTCCATTCTGTTCTTGTAGAGCAGCGAGCAGTAGTGATCCGCATGCGGCGTTCTGGCTCCTGCCATGCAAATCAGCCCTGCCAGCCTCATGCCCCTTTACCATCCAGCATCTCTGCAGTTAACTAGCGTGGGACTGGCCATTTCAGACACAAGTGGCACAAGCACCATTAAAAAAAATTGCTTTTTTATCGTGAATGCAACCAGTTTTGGTACCTTGTCAAGTTCTTAGCAAATATGTGAGTGCAGCTAATTCCCTTTGGAAATAACTGGTTAGATCTTCGCCTGTATATTCAGTTTGTTTCTAATTAATATTCCATTTGAAATCTGTCTGTCAACTCCCTTCACACCCACTGTGCTTCTCTGACTTGGAACATGGAACAAGAGTATTTCAGGAAACACTCGCTTATGCATGTGGAGTCATTAGATACCACTTTATCTTGATCAGTTTTTCAAATAAATTCCCCCTCCTTTGCTCTGAAGAATTTCCAGACCAATAACTTACTCACCTTATCTCCCTATTCATACTGCTGTTTGGTCTAGGTGTTATTTAATTGGCATTCCATCCTGGAGGTGCAAATAGATTGATATTTCTAGCCCACCTCTCTTTAACTCTACAGTTTTAAAAATGACCCATTCACACTTGTGTCCTTTTGGCTAGTATTAATATTCTGGGCCCGATACTTCTCTCTTGCACTAGTGTAAATCAGGAGCAATTGCTCTGAACTCAATAGTTACATCAATGTGAAATAAATCCAAATGACTTCTTTGAGAAATGAGGGTGCTTAGCCCATGAAGGGATTGGGCCATGGTATTCCTTTCAAAGTCAGGCCACATCAGAAATGATTAAAAGGCCGCATGGTTAGATGGTTGTTTGGTGACTGGGGTGTAATTATTCTAATGGGGTCTCAGTCCAGTTCCTTGGGGAGAAACATTCACCATCACAAACCCCACAGTTACAGTCAGAACTGACTGGCAATATGTTGGCAGTCCTAGGAGAGGCTGAGCCTGTGGACTTAACTCCCCTCTCATTCAGGTATTGTTCCTAGATACGCAAAGTTGGCTGTTGGGGAAAACTTTCACTGCCGCAGCTAATTCAGGGGTAGATAAGACTTCAGCCTGCACAGCTGTGATCTGACCTCTTTCACTGGCACCAAAAAAAATGCAAGAGGAGGAATCAGTGTGTGTCCTTCAATATGACAAGAATGTAAGTGTTTCTGCAAAAGAGCCCTTAGATGAAAATGATCTAGATCCTGGCTTTTAGCTACCTTGGAAAAAATAAAGACAAAGCCCAACGTTGAGAAAGAAAAATTAGACTTAACACAACTCTGTCACTTTAAGCGTATATTGTGCTTGTGTTTTAAGGCTGGTTTTTATGTGGCCATATGATTTTTTTGACTGGGAAATACACGGTGCCAACCCTGACAGGGAAGTCTCTGGCTTCAGCCATTTTCTGGTCATATGAAAATTATTCTGACTCAGGAAAAAATAAAGTTTTTCAGCGGCGAGTTTGAGAGTGAGCTGCCTCAGGCAGAGAAGCAAAATCAAATCGCTACCAAGCCAGCATTCCTTCCTAAAACATATTGCCAGTCCCTTTCTGTCCCCACAGGTAGCAGGAAAGGCTGGCCACACGGCTTTGAGTCTTGACAGGAAGAAAGAGGGTTTAAACGTGGGAGCTGGACAGAGCAGATGAACACCCGGATCCTAACACTTTTCTTCTGCGATCCCATTAGTCAGTCCCACCTTTCAGTCTGCAAGCAGGCAGCACTCCCACTCACTTTGGCAATAGCCAGACTGCCATGGCAGCTGCCCACTTTACAGGGGTGTCATAGCTGGTAGGGACAGGCTTAGTGGAGCTTGGAGCAATGGCATGAGCCCAGGAATGGAACGCTCTTCTGGAGATGGGAGTGAACCTGATATCACACTACAAAAAGGGATTGTTCTGTTCACACATTTATCCACAGGTGTGAATAGGCCCCATCTGCTCTCTGAACTGACTTTGCCTTCACTTACCCTCCCCCATCCTGGCATGTGTATATACCTCTCCTCTGATTTCCACTTCATGCATCTGACGAAGTGGGTTATAGCCCATGAAAGCTTATGCCGAAGAAAATCTGTTAGTCTATAAGGTGCCACAGGACTCCCGTTGTTTTTTGCTGTACACAGACTAACACGGCCACCCCTCTGGAAATTTCTAGCTAAGGTGATTACCCACAATCCTAAACTGCCTTCCCTGCTTCCTTAAAAAGCCCCCATGTGACATACTTTCCCGTTCCCCACTGACAACTTGAGGCCATTACACATTGCTAATACAGAATCAGCCGCACATTGAAAACATGGGAATAGCATCAAACACATGGAATGGAATATCAATAAGTAACCTGGGGATTACTGTGTGCATTATTCAGTGTCATAGTGACTGGAATGAGAACCTCAATTTTCATAGCTAAACAAAGTAGCCGTGGAATTTCCAGCTGTTGCACTATATTGCTACACGATCCAGGGAGCCCTGGTGTAGAATTTAGGTCCAGCTTCCTGCCAAGCACATGGGGCCTGGCCTAAGTACTAGAAGATCTCATTGCAACTCCACCTATTAAACCACTGCACCTCCAGGGGGAAGAGCCTACCTGGTCGTGTGTGCAAATGAAAGTAACAGGAGAGCACCACAGTTCAGGACAACAGCTCCTAGGGTATGTCTACACTTGGTAATTTAAGTTAACTTTAACTAAGTCGACTGTGTGTCCACACTTAAAAATAAAGTTGACTTAAAGGGGAACTTAAAAAGTCGACCTAGAGCGTCCACACTGGACTCCTAGGTCGACTTCTAGGGGCTTTGGGGGACCCAGGGGAGGTCCACAGGGGTGGGGGGCACCCCTTGCCCAATGCCAGGGGGCTTAGCCTTTGCCCCATTGTACTTGGGGACCCTGGCAGGGCATAGGGGCAGGGTTGGCAGGGCTCTGCCCTGCCAGGTGGGGGGACATGCCAGGCTCCCCACGTGACGCCCCCGGCAGGGAGGGCATTGGTGTAGCCCTGGGGTAGCCCTAAGTCGACTTAGGGCTACCTCACGTCTACACTGGCTTAAGTCGACTCTGGGGAGTAGACATAAACCTTAGGTCTACTAGGAAGGTGGTTTTATAAAGTCAACTTAATTTTAATTCAGTCAACTTTATTTTCCTTAAGTCGACTTAAGCAGCTTGCTTAAGTCGACTTAAGGAAACTGTAGTGTAGACGCAGAGTAAATTAAGTCGACTTAAGCAAGCTTAAGTCGACTTAATTTACCACTGTAGACGCAGCCCTAGAGTCCCCCTGCATAGTCCCTCAGGTGCACGTCCTGCTCTAGGCTTCCAGCTGTTGCCTCTTGACGGGGAGGGATTGAAGTCCTCCTTGAACACAGGATCCTGGGGGTTTGCTGGATCAGAAAGAAGTCCCCAAGTCAGTTAAACTTGGGTCATTTAGGCAGAATTCCTCCTTCTGCCTGTTGGCCTCTGAAGAGGCCAGTTTGAACCAGTGTACATGAGCTTCTTCAGGAGGGGGAAATATTACAAGCTTTGGAGTCATTACAAACGCAGTGAATTTGCCTAATCACTTCTCCCTCTCCCACTGTTTGTAGTTTCAGGGGGACTGGGGTCTCCCTCCACCATGGAATTCCATATAAACCCTGGCTCACAATGATACATAAACTTAATACAGTCAAAGGTCCCAAAGCTACCTTAGGAAATTGCCATGTGCAAATGACATTCAAACTATCCATGTCATTCAAGGACTTCAGATTGCTTTATAGATGTGAAATTAAAACTCAGACCTGCTCCGGGGTAAATCATTCGCTCTCGTTTTACAGATTGGGAAACCAAAGCATGGCGACTTTCTGTGAGTCAAGGGCAGAGTTCAGACTAAAACTGAGCCCACTGATTGATTGACAGTCTAGTGCAGGGGTCGGCAAACGTTGCCAACGCCCACGCCGGCCCCTCCTCCCTGACCCTCAGCTGGTGCTGGCAGCCCCCTCCACTGAAAAAAAAATGGCGGCCAACTGAAAATTCGGCGCTGGCCATAGCCAGCGTGGGGGAGGAACTTTCCAAACATGCCCTTAAAAGGAGTTGCTTGTGGAAAGAAGCTGCCCAGAGCGGCTCCTCTTGGGAGTCTCCAGGCACGTCTTGCAAAGAAGTTGCCTGGAGTGGATCCCCCACAACCCAGCTGCTCCTGGAAGAAGCCACCCAGCGTGGCTTGTGGTGGCTGGAGCACCAATTTCTGTGACGCTGCAGGGGGAGCCACGTGCTGCTCCACATGGGCTCCTGTGCCACAATCGGCATGCATGCCGCGGGTTGCCTACTTCTGGTCTATGCCCTATCTGCAGAGCTACATGGCCTGAAAAAGGAATCAAGGATGGGGGGAGAAGTGTCAGGGTCTGGTCTCTGCCCCAGACTGTCACCAGTGCCCAGGGAATGACCTCTTTAGGGAGCCAGGGCCCAGGAACCACACGGTTCCACAGGAGCAGGTCCGTCCTTTCTAAGGCTGGGCCATCGGAACCAGTGTTCGCTGGTTCCCTCTCTTTGGCTCCTTGCAGTGAACCCAGCCACGCCAAACACCTGCAGGAGGCTTGTACTCTGCCCCTTCAGGGCGCAACACTCTCAGTGAGTGTTCACAGGGAGACAAGCAGCCATTTGCAAACCCAGGGAAGCAGCACTTAGCCACCACGTGTACAGGATCTTAGGGTCCTACGGTTAACAGAGTCAGAAGTTAGACCATGACCCACCCTGGTCCAAGCAGTGCCCTGATGAGCCAGCCAAGGTGTGATGGGCTCCACCCTCTCTCTCACTTTATCGGCCCACTCTACATGCTGGAGACCCTCCAAAAAACCCCTTCTTCCACTCACCTGTCACCCTGTTTTTCAGCCCTGTTCACAAATCCCTCCGACTGGGGTTTCCTGCTCTTAGGCGTTGATTGTGCAGTTGTTGCGGCCTCTCTTTGCCTTGCTGGACTCTATGTAGATAAGGGCTGATTTCCAGAGATCCTATTCGTTCCCCCCAGACAGCAAGGTGGTACACACACCTGTCTCCTGTGCTGTTAACTCTTTCGGTTAGCAAATGCCACGGGCTGAGGGAAACTGAGGCATGCGCAGGATTCCTAAAACTATTACAGAAAATTCCTATTTCATCCTAGGGAGTTTATGGATTTGGTGGGTAAATAGTTTTGTTCTCAGTCCCCTGCACAGAGACACGATGTGGCTATAGCTGAATGGAACAATGGCATTGAGTATTGCATCCCTCAGCATCTCCTGAACATACTTTCACTTGGTGGATTCAGCACAAGGAGATGAAAATGGTCAGATGTTAGTTCACAAGAGTAGGGAGGATATTGAGACTTAAAACCATTATATTTTCCATGGCAAGCACAGAACAAGAAGGAAAAAAATGTAATTCCTGGTTGCAGCTAATGGAGTTATACTAGGGTTTAATTTGATCCAAAGGTTCAACTCCCAGTATCTGGGTGCCTGCAACTTCTGTCCCCTTAGGAAGCAGGGTTTGGTTTTTTTAAAAAAAAAAATAGGGGACATCATCGTATTTATTAGCAACTCACAGCGCTCACTGTAGTGCAGACAGCAATTCATTTGTCATGCTCTGTTTTGCACCATGAAAATTAACTAGGCCCCAAACTTGTAAAATCTTCACATCAAACAAAGACTAAAACGCTACAGGCTTAGAGGCTGCAAATGATTTTTGTTCGTGTGCGCACATCTCTAAAACATGCACGTGATATTTATGTCAAGCAACGGAAAGCAAGATCTATGCTTTCAATGTGTTTCAGATATTGGGGGTCGAACCTAGAGGGATGAGAGTGAAGGGGGAACATTTGAAAACCCTGAAGGTCTTTGCACTGCCTGGCAGTGATCTCTGCCAACCTGGTGGAAGGAGACAGAGATGGATTTCAAAGAAACTTCCCACATTTCACCTCGATTCTGGGACTTGTGGAGTATAAACCCAACTGGGACATGAGGCTAAGGAAGAGGCAGGATCCGGGATATTACCCGTGCCCAGAGGTGCTGGGGGGAAATAGAGGGGAGGGTTACATTTATCCAAAACTGCACAAGGTTCTTCGCACCACTGAAGACCCTCTCCTCTGTGCCAAGAAATGTAGGCAGAGGAGCTGAACCACTCGTGTGCTAATTTCTCACTAATTCTAATGTTTCGGCTGCTTAGTATCTGAATTATATTACTGTATTCTGCACAGTCAAGCTCAAAATCCTCCAGAAGATGGGAACAGATAGCAGCTGCCAGTGACAGCCCTTCCCTAGTACAAGGTGGTTGGTCAATATCACACCCCAGCCTTGCCCAAGAGCTCTACAGGAATTTCCACACAGGAATTTCCATACTGTACTCTTAGGGTTACAGCAAGAGAAGACTCCATGTGGCAGCCTCTTGTGGTACTAAATCTTTAACACAGGTATCTCAGGCATGACAAAATAGAGCCTGGAGAGATCACACCTATTAATTATAACTTATACAAGTACCTGATGGGAGCTGGGAGAGCGTCTTTAAATCAGATCTCTCTTTGATTGTTCCAAAAGCTTTTCTCCTGCAGTCTCTAATTTTCAGACTGGAAAGATCTCCTACAATGTAGAGTTTCCAGTCTGCTGCCATTAAGGGTTATCCAATTCTCATTCCTGAAACTGAATTTCTCCCTTTCCCACCGTTAATTATGCCACACCCTGTCCAATTCACTGCAAAAGCCACATAAATGAACCTTTTCTGAAACTGGCCAGAACTCATATTACTCCCACAAATCAGACTGTCACAATGCTCTATGCCTTCCACCTGGACACCGCTGCACACATCTAGTGGCTGATATCAGAGTGCCATCTATAGCTACTTAACAGCAAAGCAGAGAACAAGCATACTAGAGCTGCTGGGGTGGGCGGAAGGGAGTATTTATTTATTTTAGTACTCGTGAGAGGTGCCCCAGTGGCACTCCTGGAAAAGGATCCTCAATTAAGCGCAGTGTAAATACACACCAAATTCATTTCACAAAAGCATCAGAGGGTAACTTTTCATTACTGTTGCCTTTATGCAGATTTGGATCAATGACCTACGGGTGCGAGGTTCTAGACATTTCTTCCTCACTCTTCCTTTCCCACCTCCTTTTCTTGAAGAATTTCAGAGGCACCCTGTCTTCCAACAGAACAATTTGCATGCTAAAGTGTCAAGAAACGGAGATTGTTTGAGCATTGAATAAGTCACAAAACAATGTCTGGTTTTCAGCCCAGGAGGGCTCCTGCACTGACTAGATGCTGAGGGCTTAAGGCGACCTACTGCAAAGAGGGTGTATGAAGATGCTCCTTTGATCAAGGACAGGGGGCATGAAACCACTAACCCCACTGCTCTTCTGTAGCAGCTGGCATTTTAAATCAGATGACTCACTATAAAAATATTGCATACCCCTGGAAAAGTGAGGTATTAGAATTTTCTCATTCCTTCAAACAAGCATGCAATCTTATTAATCTAAATGGCTGTTTCTGTACCTTTCCTGACAATCATTCCTCTTTAAATTACTCCATCAGATTTGAAAACAATGTTTTAAACAGAAATATCACAGAACACAACTGAAAGAGTGGTTTTAGTGAGAACCTCAATTGCTCACTTCAAATCACAAATGCATAGAGGCTTAGTGGACAGAGTCTGCATTTCCCTTGGCCCCTTTTCCTTCTCCAGCATCGATCTGTTGTATTTGTTAACATGAGGGAGCCGAACACGTGTTTCAGCAACGGGAGAGCTTTCAATATTTGCCAAACAAACAAGGAGTCTGCGGCACTTTTAAAGGACTAACAAATGTATTAACATCTGTCACTCTCTAAGGCTACATGCTATT
The DNA here is from genome assembly GCA_007922175.1 of Pelusios castaneus. Lineage (NCBI taxonomy): Eukaryota > Metazoa > Chordata > Testudines > Pelomedusidae > Pelusios > Pelusios castaneus. The sequence goes on from ML685948.1 coordinate 2,334,178, forward strand.
TCCCACCAGGCTGCCTGAGCGAGGGCGTTCCTTGGTGTTAATGTTCCTGGCGCTGGTGCTAAGATAGATACTGAACCACCCAAGGTCCAAACATGGAGTGCTCTCTTTCTACAGGGGTGGGGTGGGATGTGGGAGTGGGCCAGGTAAAGTTTTAGTGGGGATTCACTCTCCCTTCTCCCACAAGCAGGTTCAGCTTGAACCTGTGTAAGGAAGTCCTGTCCTGTAACGCAGCTGTTTTGATTTCCAGTGTTGTCAGCTTACAGATGTCCCTGGAAACAAACCACAAATAGGTCACTCCTCCAGCAGTTCGGTTTATAATAGTGTCGCGTGAAGCTCTTTGATAGGGCAGTTAAAACACAGCCTGATGCATACAAAGGAATGTGAACAAAAAGGGCCCTACTTACGGGAGGCAGACGTTTCCATTCCACCCAAGGGAATCTCTCTCCCTTCCCCCCAAATTGAGCATGAAAGTTTTCTCTGGGAAGAGTGCTGAATTTATAAGCCAGTTCCAAAGCAAGGAACAGGGCAACCCTCCGCCAGAGCGAAAGTAGCCGGAACGGTCTTTGTGCTAAACACTTCAGGGCTCAGTCGCCGTGCCCACCAGGAGCTGGGTTTTGATGATGCCTTTGAGAAGGGGATCCACTGAAAAGCCAATTCAAGGGAAACTGCTACATTTTGGAAACTGCAGAGTTCAGAAGAATGTTCTGACTTCACATCTGAAAGCAGGAATTGTTCTGCTAGTGCCTAGTCACAGAAAATATGCACCTGAAGATTGACAATTACAGGAGTCATACTAGTCAGATCCAGGCTCCCGACAGCAAGAAGGTGCCCTTTAGCAACTAGTTACTACTGGGCTAGCTAAGATACTTAACATTTGAGCTACCTACAGTCAGGGGCTTTCAGCTTCCCCCATGTGTGAAGAAAAAAAATCCTTTTTGATTCCAAACAATTAACAAAAATGTAGTCAGCATTGGACCAGTTTTTCTTTAAATTGGGTCCCATCTTCTGCCCCCACATTGCTATCATAAATAGCAATAGTCAGGGGCCTGTGCCCAAGATACCATCACACGAGTTGATTTCGCTCTTGGGGCTGCACCCAGAGAAGCCCATCTTTTCATGTTGCTTCTCTGACTTTGGGTTTGTCTTCACTGCAGAAAGGTACATGCGTTCTTAACTCAGATTAGCAGTTCGAGTTGTTCATCCCCAGCTGCTAATGCAAATTGCCTTGTCTTCACTGCTATTTTAACCAGAGCGAGCTAACTGGGGTTAATGATCAGATTTAAGTACACACTTCCCCCAATGAAAACACACCCTTTGCCCCACCAGCCCCCTAGCAGCTGTTCAATGTCCCACAGCACAGGTACATGGCCTCTAAAAGCTGTATTAGAGTTTGTCACGGTAGTGCCCAATGAGCCTAACACTCTGAACTGTTGTGCGGGGCCCGGTGTGTACACACACATTATTCCTATCCCAAAGAGTGAGTGATATTACCCTCCATACTTTAGCATGGGCTTGGAAATCTATGTAGCCTATCCAAAAAGGGGGGCTGCTCCCTGGCTCTACTCCGTCTTCCCCATTAGCCTGGGAAATTTGACATAGTTTCAAGGCTTTCACGGTTTCAGAACAAACTACCAGTGAAGGACCCTTTGCTCTGTGTAGATAATCTGATCCAGTCATTTATGCCTTTGTCCTCTGGAGCAGAATAAGGCAACAACCATGTTGTTAATGCATAATAGCAGAAAACAATTTTAATTGCAAACGGATAGGGAAGGGAAATAGCAAATGGAAGAGAACATTGCCAAAAAATAGTTGTACCCATCTTGAAAATAACTGTAAAAAACTAGTGTAATTCTAAAGATTAAACAGTGAATTCAAGTTAAAAGCTCTCACAAGAGTAAGCACAAGTTTCTTAATAAATATGATCTTTAAAGAAATGTAACAAAATAACATCAGTCAGAATTAAGTGTAGAACATCCTCCAAAAAAATTATTTAAAATAAAAAAAACTAAGAACTTTTTTACTCTGGCTCCCTCGCTACCTCCGTACCATAACAATGGACACAATAAAGGTATCATCCAATGGTCTGTGACTTTAAAAGGAAACTGATCATGGCCTAAACAGGTACATTTGGTGTGTTACCATACGTTGTCTTCAACTCCCACTTTGCCTCTCACTCAACGGCTCAACATGCTGGCAACACAGAATCATAGAACTGGAAGGGACCATGAGAGGTCATCAAATCCAGTTCCCTGCACTCATGGCAGGATTTCTTAAACCATCCCTGACAGGTGCTTGTCTAACCTGCTCTTAAAAATTTCCAATGATGGAGATTCTATACCCTCCCTAGGCAACTTATTCCTGTGGATAATCACCCTGACAATCAGGAATTTTTTTCTAATGTCCAACCTAAACCTCTTGCTATAATTTAAGCCCATTGCTTCTTGTCTTATCATCAGTTAATAATTTTTCTCCCTCCTCCTCGTAACAACCTTTTAGGTACTTGAAAACTGTTATGTCCCCTCTCAGCCTCCTCATTTCCAGACTAAACAAGCCCAGTTCTTTCAATCTTCCCTCGCAAGTCAAGTATTCCAGACCCTTAATCATTCATGTTGCTCTTCTCTGGACTTTCTCCAATTTGTCCATATCTTTCCTGAAATGAGGCATGCAGAACTGGACACAATACTCCAGTTGAGGCCTAATCAGGGCAGAGTAGAGCAGAAGAAATTACTTATTGTCTCTTACAATACTCCTGTTAATACAGTCCAGAATTATGTTTGCTTTTTTTGCAATAGGTACACTGTTGACTCATATTTAGCTTGTGGTCCACTATGACACCCAGATCCCTTTCTGCAGTACTCCTTCCTAGGCAGTCATTGCCTATTTTGTGTGTGTGCAATAGATTGTTCTTTCCTAAGTGGAGTACTTTGCATTTGTCCTTATTGAATTACATCCTGTTTACCTCAGACCATTTCACCAGTTTGTCCAGGTCATTTTGAATTGTGATCCTATCCTCCAAAGCACTTGCGACCCCCTCCCAGCTTGGTATCATCCACAAACATCATGATAATCACCACAGAGATCAGATCAGTGCCTCTTTCTAAAGAATGTTAGAGATTTTTAAATCTCAAATATATTGTAGCCTTTAGCAAGTACTGTTGGATATTTTTCAATAAAACATTCATGGTGGTTAGGACCCAGAGGGGTAACCTCCACAAAATACACAGTGCAAATTATACAAGCTGTCAATCTAAACTACTGGACAATGTCCCTTTTAACTCTTATCAAGGCAATGGAGGAAGCAAAATACAATGGAACCATAACCAGAAGTGTCAGCCAGTAAGAAAGTCACCAGATATTTTTATATGCACTATGAAATACATTAGCATTACATGCACAGAAATCTAGGATGTGAGCTACTGCACGCATGTTTTAGTGATACTTCTTGGGCCTGATTCTCTTCTGGAACTCTGATTTCTCAAACCATCTGGAAACAGAGGCTGCAGGACTGAGCCTCTATTGGTTTAAGATATTCATGTCACAGTTTTGAAATGTGCAAACCCAATGTCAGTCTAGTTTGGGATCTGGAAGGTAGTTTTACTCCAGAACCAGTGGGATGCACCTAACAGCTCAACTCAACTATCAAAATAAGCATGTTAACAGTTCCATGTATTTTCCACAAAAACTGTAGCACACAGATGTACATCAAGAAGCTGGTTTTAAAAGCAGCCCCTTTGTCTGCATGATAGTGAAATCAATTGAGAAGCAAACTAAAGGAGGACCTTACACCATGCGGAGCAGATTGGTACATCCCATATGCTCTTAGTAAGCAAAGTGCCAATCTCACATTTATCGACTAAGCAAAGCATCATCTTCAACCTAGCTGCGTAAACCTTTTTAAAAAGTCTACAGGTTCTGAATTTTATTTAATGAGAAATATTCTGAACTTGGGTACAAAGTATATACGTGCATGTCAATCACCAAGTTTACCTCAGATGGGCATAGACTAATTACGTGTGTATGTTTCACATCCAAATCCACTCAACCGTCTCCTCCCACCCTCCACAAAGATTCGGGCCTTTAAGAGAAGGCTCCTTTATTTTTAAATTCCTCCAAAACATTAGTTCAGTCGTTTTAACAGAAATCAGATGCAAAACGCCTGCATTTTAAGTTAGCATATATTTTACTGTCTCAATCACAGCAACTTTATACAGTAAGATACACAAAAAATAGAGAATGTATCACTTGCAATTCAACACAATTTTGTACTACAGTATTCAATGACAGATATATACACAGGACTTTTCCTTTTAAAAACAAATATAGTAGTCCCTGCTATGTTCACTGTATAAGTTACGTGGCATCACAGTTTTAGTTAATTACTGCAGTGAAAGTAGCAATATGGAAGTTGAACTAGTGAACTAGAAGATACATTGTATAGCAGCCAAATCAGGCATGACACTTCAGAAAGATGAACCAAAAAAACCCTACCAAAATGAGAGCCACCCTTTGACTGTATTTTAGTAGTAAAATTGTTTTAAATTCTGCATTATATACATACTGTATCTACATGTTCTCTTTTTATATATATATATATTTATTAAAAAAGCCATTAATATTTTGAAAACCTTAACATCATTCACTTAAGCAACACTGACCCACCCCAATGGTTCCCAAACTGAGGGTCCCAACCCTAAATGGGGCTGCGCAATCAGCAGATGGGGGATCACAGAAGATTCCATTTTGCTCCATGCCACATGATCTTGCACATACAGTGCAGGCAAGGTCACAGTGCATGAAGGACGCCATGCTGTCTGGAGTCCTGGCAGGAAATAATTCATTAAAAAGGGGTCGTGCCAACCAAAAGTTTGGGAACCCATTCCATAGTCAACAAGATAATACCAGTTTATACATTTTGCAGTCATTTGATTTGTCTTCTGCTAGCTAACCACATGGCATTTACTACTTAATGCAAGACAGAATAGCGGGCTGTTCTCAGCCATCTGTAAAATCAGTTTTCACCTTTTCCTTTGTACATCGGACCCCCTTATGGCTAAAATAGTTTAGTAAGTTTGCAGTATTACACTATTGAATTCTACTCCACCCAAAACAGTAAGAAAAAAGTTGATGACCAATCATTCATACTTGTTTTTCCACAGTCAATGGATATTCACAATTTGAAAACGACCTAGCATCAAACTGATCACAAAAGTGTTAGTTTAGGGCAATGTGGCTATTTAATTTACACTTTAAATTTCTTTAGCTATTTAAATGTTTGATTCCAATACTCAGCTTCAATTCCCTATTATTTTGTTTTAACTAGTCTGAATGTAACTTAACCCATAAGACTACTCTGTCCCTAGAAGGTGTAATCTAATTTATTACATGGTCTGTGGGCCATGCCGTAGAGCACCTATTCCAATGGAATCCTGGTCTATGACGTGGGCGCCTACGCACAACAGTCATACAAATAAACAGTAAGTGCAACCGCCTGATTCACGTCCACAACTGATAAGTCTTACTCCAGTGGGAGTCAGAGAAGCTTTGTGAATTTTAATCAGATCACTGACTATGCTATAGATTTTTGCAGCAGATTTAGACACAGGTATATCATCTGTGCACACACAGTTCCCATAAGGGAAGAAAACGTGCATCTAGGGCCTAGGCTTAAAATCCTGCAGTCCTTACTCAGGTAACCCTCCAATTAATTTAGCAGAGGTCTCTCCTGAGTGAGAATTTTGGATCCTTTAAAAAAAAGTAAGCGAGGAAAACAAACTATCTGAGCCAAAATCAGTCTGCCACAGTGACTGTAGTAAATCATAAAATACAGTACAAGGGAAAAAAACCAAAGGGAAGTAATCAGAACAAATAACCTAGAGAGGCCTCATAGTTACATAATATTTTACCACTGTTTGAACTCAACATATTGAATATATTTATTAAAAAATAAACTGTTTCCAAATCACCTATTTACAATACAAAGAAGGGGATTTAATACATGTGCAATAGAAGGTGAACAAAATCAGTACTCATCTGGAAAGACAACAATCCAGGCATAATTTAAGTGATGTGTGTATACAGATTCACCTTTCAAAAATACCACATAGTAAAAAACAGTAGGATGGCATTGGCAACACTAGAAAATAAAGCAAGAACTCTCCTCAAATTCAGATTGTATAAGCTTGAGATAAACATCTTGGGGGATGGAAGGGAGAAGGAAGAAACATGAAGGAGAGATATCCTGGTGTTCACATTTTAGAGTTCAGGAATTGCAGCCAAACTCTTCAAAAACTAGTCCTTTTTGGCAACCAAGCAATTTGCAAACATTTCCTGCAAGTATTTTAAAGTTATTCTACCAAAACAGACAGTGATTTCACAATACACTGAAAATGCTGCTCTGAAATTCTTGATTTTATATCTTTGTCGTTTTATTTGGATGAGTCATGTAATAACAAAGGAGTGGTGTCTCAAAGTGCAACAGCTGCGGACCGTTAAAGGAAAATGTGCTTTTCTCCCCCTTGAAATTGAAAAGCAGTTATCAGGTAAGAGACCCCTAAATGGTAGCAGCATGAACTCGAATGTATACACAGCATTTGTGAAGCCAATAACACTGGAACTGGCACCTCATCATTGAAATGTATTTCTAAATACTGGACACGGCTGTTTTCATATTTGTATATAAAGAGGTCAATCATATTTGTTACCTGTGAAATCCAAAAATTCCATGTGTGTTTAGCCCTTGTTTCCCCCCCTCTCCCCCAAACCCAGAATTTCAAGTCTATCTATAAACAAGATGGGACAGCTGGTTTGATTTATAGTTTAATTGATTGTTAGGCATGAATCTGTGCAGCTCACTCTTTCTACCGCAGGGATCATAATAGTAAGCATTGACGCAAGCATCACATGAGACTTTTGAACAGAATGTGCATGTGTTCGCAGCTCCACACCGGTTACAGAAGCCACAGCGCAGAGAGCCTGAAGACTTGGATTTTGAACTGAATTGAGCAGCTCTCTCTTGACTCTGAGTCTGTAATGCATACTGAGATTTCTCTCTCAAAGCAGATCCAGGAGACAAGCCATCATTTAGAAGAGTTTTGATTGAGTAACTGCTCTGTTTCACTGCTGGATATTCCTGCCTACAGATGAGCAGACTGTCACACTTTTGGCAAACCGAAGTGCCACAAGATATGCCACAATTCTGGCACTTGAGGGAAGTTGTCTCTTTGGCTAGATGAGTACGTTTGTGGTAAATGGGATTGGCATCATTTCTTATTAGCCATACATCAGGTTTACTAGCTTCTTGTCTTTTAAAATTTAACATACTTCTAGAATCAGGATCAGTATACAAGTCTAAGTCTTCTTGAGCAGAAAAATAAGAATTGTAGGGGACATTTGGTCTTAACATGCCATTGGGATGGGGTGGAACTGGCAAAAATTCATCTGAACAACGATGTGGAGAGCTCGACATAGTAAGAAGAGAGGGGGATGGACGTATTATTTCATCTTTAATGTCATCTTCTGTATCAACCAAAATTGGTTCTTTTCTGAGACTCAATGAAGTCATCAATGGTGGTTTCTTGTTTTCCCAGTAGCTGTCATATGTGTCCACAGATTTAGAAGGCTTGCTTACCTTTGGCTTGAAGTAATCTTTAGAGGCTCTTTCACTAGCAGATTTCTGAAGAACCATGCGCGCCATAGAAGTGTTCAAGTTTTCTTTGCATTCTGTGCGCCGTTTCATGGCTTCTGAGCAGCCTCTCACATCTTCGTTACTATTTTTTCGCTCATTTACAACATCAAGTTCCGAATAACCTTTATCCTTCACTTGCAAATGAATTTCAAGCAGTTGTTCACACTCTACTTTTGCCAAAAAGAGTTCAAATGAAACCATTTTCACTTGGATGGCATCAACCAGCTCTTTAAGCTTATACATGGTTCCTAGTTCTTGGACATATCCCATGTAGTTCAGAATCTGTCTTATATCCTCCTCAGGTAGTGTGGACTTTACATAATAAACAAAAGGTCCCGTGTAGGTCTGGAAGGAGAAAAATAAAGCAAGTTAAGTTATAAGCTCAGTGGTGGATGCTCAGACACTACAGCAATGGGTGCAATACAGGTACCTTGTTAGTCAAATCTAATCAATCAATCTATGACAATCAGAGACCATTTGTACTCCATGAAAAGATGAACCCAAAATCTGCAGCCCTCTAGTTTTGCAGACTGAACTTTCAGCACCAGCTTGAGATAAATCCAAAAAAAGGCTTTGCTTAAATTTGAAAATAATATGATCATCACCAAATCTTCCTGTTATTAAATTCTGTTTATTTTGTACTTCGCCTATGTATTCTGGTTTGAACATACCAGAAATTTAATTTGCAACATACAACTGCATGGCACAAGCTATCAGGGGACAGGAGGTGGGTGGAGCAGCGATGGAGGTTTCAGAAGTAGACAGGGGACAGCTAAATAGTTAGGCATCTAGGAAATTGTGGCCATATTGGGAATGCGGGATCAGAAAAGCAACTAGATGTTTCTGCTAAAGCAATCAATGAAATAGTTAAAGTTGACATTTAATTCTTTTCCTGTTTCAGAGTGAAATATACTGACATGAATGGTGTTAGTTCAGATCTCAGCAAATATTTCAGGATGTTTGCAGACTCAAGAGGTGAGTGCTGCATTGGCTTATGCTGTTCACATTTCAAAGGTTTTCTTCACAGCTAAAAGTGAAGCATTCAAGCATTTTAAAATGACAGTTCATATCTGGAGCACAACTCTGGAGGAAGGGATGGATTTTGTAGCAAATTCTGCAGTGATGAAATCTTGACAATAATCTGTGCTTCAGCAGCCCTATCTGTAATGGACAAAACATTTATATTACCTGCATTTGCAAAGGGCTTAAAATGAAAGGTGCTTCACATGCTAATAATTATTAAGGATAGAAAGTCCTTCAAAAACAGGGAAAGGTAGGCAGGCTTGCATTTTTAAGATCTCTCTCTCGCACGCGCACACACACACACACAGTGTGTGTGTGCACGCGCGTGCGTTCATTCGTTCTAGGGCAGTGATTTTCAAACCATGGGCTGAGACCCAGTACTGGGTCACAGACCTAGAGATACTGGTCCATGGTGCCCCCTGCCTCTGCTGCCAAAAGACTGGAATGCATTGTTGGAAAATGCCATTAATTGTTGGGTCATGGACATAAATGACTTTTTTCAATGGGTCCCGAGGAAAAAAATTTGAAAACCACTGTTCTAGGGCAAATTTTACACAGGCCTATTCCTAAAAATCAAAGGCTAGGGGATTCCCCAACCTGAGAAACTCAAGGAGCTCACTGACTCTGATAGAAAAACACAGCTGACAAACGAATCATCTGGAATTGTATGGAACCCTGTCCCAGACTTTTTTTAGCTTTTGGGAACCAACTCACTTTATATCTGAGCTGCTTAGCTTAATGCAAATATCTGGCCAGGGATAATCACAGAAATTTCAAACACAGAAGTTACTCAAATCAATTTGCATAATATGCTTAGACAGTTTCTCATTCAGATGACTAAATGCCAAAAATCTAATGAAAACATAAGAATGGTCTGACTGGGTCAGACTAATGGTCCATTTAGCTCAGTATCATGTCTTCCGACAGTGGCCAATGCCAGGTGCTTCAGAGGGAATGAATAGAACAGGTAATCGTCAAGTGATCCATCCCATCAGCCATTCTTAGCTTCTGGCAAACTGCAATCCCTGCCTATTTTGGCCAATAGCCATTGATGGACCTATCTTCCATGGAATTATCTAGTTTTGTTTTGTTTGGGGTTTTTTTAATCCTGTTATAACCTTGGCCTTCACAACATCCTCTGGCAAAGGAGTTCCACAGGGTTAACTGTGTGATGTTATATATGAAGAAATATATCCATTTGTTTTAAGCCCACTGCCTATTAATTTCATTTGGTGAGCCTTAGTTCTTGTCTTACGAGTAAATAATGCTTCCTTATTTACTTTCTCCACACCAGTCAAGATTTTATAGACCTCTATCATATCTCTGCTTAAGTCATCTCTTTTCAAAGCTGAAAAGTCCCAGTTTTATTACTCTCCTCACATGGAAGCTTTTTCATACCCCAATCATTCTTGTTACCCTTTTCTGCACCTCTTCTGATTCCAGTACATCTTTTCTAAGATGGGATGACCAGATCTTCACACAGCATTCAAGATGTGTACATACCATGAATTTATAAAGAGGAAATATGATATTTTCACTCTTATTATCTACCCCTTTCCTAATGATTCCCAATATTCTGTTAGCTTTTTTGACAGCCACTGCACATTGATTTCAGAGCATTATCCACAACTCAAAAATCTGAGTGGTAACAGTTAATTTAGACACCATCATTTTATTTGTATAGTTGGAATTGTGTTTTCCAATGTGCATTACTTTGCATTTATCAATACTGAATTTCATCCAACATTTTGTTGTCCTGTCACCCAGTTCTGTGAGACCCCTTTGTTACTCTTCACCATCTGCTGTAGACTTAACTATCTTGAGAAATTTTGTATCAACTGCAAATTTTGACACCTCATTGTTTACTCGTTTTTTCCAGATCATTTATGAATATATTGAATAGTACAGGTCCTTGTACAGACAGCTGGAGGACACCACTATTTGCCTCCCTCCATTCTGAAAATTGACCATTTATTCCTATCTTTTTTTTTTTATTTTTTAACCAGTTACTGATCCAAGAGAGGACCCTTTTATTTCATGACCACTTACTTTGGTTAAGAGCCTTTGATTAGGGACCTTGTCAAAGGCTTTCTGAAAATTTAAGTGCACTATATCCACTGGACCCCCCCTTATCCATGCTCTTGTTGACCCCCTCAAAGAATTCTAGTAGATTGGTGAGGCAAATTTTCTCTTTACAAAAACTGTTGGCTCTTCCCCCAACAAATCATATTAATCTATATGTCTGATAATTCTGTTCTTTTCTATAGTTTCAACCAATCTGACTGGTACTGAAGCTTGGTTTACTAGTCTGTAATTGCTAGGAGCCTTTTTTTAAAATTGGTGTCACATTAGCAATATTAGCTTTTTTAAAAACAAAACAAAAAACAAACAAAAGTCACATTAACATTGAGCTGATGTGTAGCAGTGGTTTAGTTATTTCAGTCTGAGCAGAGCTAACAGCTTTCAATATTGTTGACAAATTGACTCGAAAGAGGATGATGGTTTAAAGTGTTGGATTTGGGAGGTAAATTCTACATTTTTCTTAAACCTTAGTCATGTTTTATACAGAAATCTACAGTAAAAAAAAGAAAAAGGCTTGTGGGGGATGAGGAAACATATGGCTCCATAAGAAATATCCCTTGTGATGCCATGTAGCTGAGATGTTTGTTCTGACTGGAGTTCAAATCCTCTCTTGGGTCACAAGTGGAAGTGATTTGGTGTTCTCACCTTGTACATAGTGGTAAAAAGGACAACAATATGTGACTAAAGTCAACATCATTAGCACCCCAAGAGATGCCCTAGACTGGAACAGTCAAGATCTGACCTGTCAAGATTTAAGTGCCATGAGGAATTAGATCTATGGAGAATTCTTCTCCTCCATCCCACATGAGAAATAATGGAAACCACAGCTTGTACAGACTAACAGATTTATTTATCGCATGAGCTTTCGTGGGAGAAAATCCCACTTCGTCAGACGAAGTGGGATTTTCTCCCACAAAAGCTCATGCGATAAATAAATCTGTTAGTCTTTAAAAGTGCCACAGGACTCTGTTGTCTTTCTACAATAGACTAATACAGCTACCCCTTTGGAATTTCACAGCTTGTACAGTGCATTTAAAAACAAACCACTGCCAAATAGCTTAGTGTTTGGAAAAACCCTTTAAGACTATATTAGCCGTGTTTTCATGTAACTAAGTTTAAACAACAATTCTCTGTCTGGATTTAAAATTTCACCTTCAGTGTTCACAACTCAAACATTGCAGCTTTGAACTAGTATAAATGAGAACCCAAAGACAAGCCAGACTCAAAACTGGAAGCAGAAGAGAAGCTACAAGTCTGCTTCCAGGGTCTAAGCTGAGCTCTGTGCAAGTATGAAACAAACAATACAAATGATAAGTATATGAGGGTTTTGAAATACTATCAATATCAAACACACACCCTGACACAGGTAAAAATCTAGGCTCCATGCAACTGGGAATGAAGAAAGATGCTCTAAAGATGCTCTAAACTAAAGAAGTTTACTTGCCAGTGTGCAATGAGTTGAGGCTCCCAAACCAGTTCCTTGTGAACAAGCTCCCACTTCACATTGCAATTAATGCTAAATTAAATAGCAGTTCTGGCAGAAAGGGCAGATATTGAGTGAACTTTTATGCAAATACCCATTCATCCTAGGGCTCTTCCCTTGCCATCAAGGTCAGGGTAAAACAGAACAGTGTGAAGGAAGCTTGCACTGATTCTATCTGTATTGTGGATACTGAGGGGACTCCAGGACTGTCTATCGCTTTGGTCTATACCAAAACAAAAAAATACTTGGGAATAAAGTTAGATGAAACTACGGTATCTGTTTACCAATCTTCCTGGGGGAGAGGAAGAGAAACGAGGCCTAAAATTTTGCAAAAAGTGTACAAAACCCTTGTTCTAATATATTATCACCATACATGAGACTTCTTACCTTTATACTTTTGAATTCCTTCTTCCAAGGGTAAAGAAAGAGATTAATTCCAACTACCTCCAGCATAGCAAATGCATTATGGAGTGACCGTAAATTTGAGGTTTTCAGGGATCTTAAGGAATTTTCAGCCATCTCATAAAATTTAATCAACCGGAATCTATAAAAGGGATCAATCTTGGGAAGGCAGAGCAAGGCTGATGCTGCCACTCGCAGATACTCATCATTAACAGGGCGTTGTTTGTTGTCAGAAGCATTCAATTTGGATTCGTGGAACTGGACATACTTCCTAAATAAATCGTCTTTATATTTTGTATCCATTGAAACAGGACTCTGGCTCACTGTCAGGTGGCTACCTCGTCTCTTTCATGGTTATTCTGCAACAGGATGATTACTGGGCAATTTAGAAGTTTTCAGTAATCGTGATTTTTCTGGAATAAAAAGAAAAAACGAAGACAAATTATCACAGCTGTACTACTGCAGCATGCCTATAATTACCACATACCCACAAGAGCCTGTGAAAATGTGCATAGTTCAGTGGATCCCAGCCACAAGCTCTTCAGGCTTCTGTAACCACATAATGAGTGTACCTGTCTTTTGGTGCCCCATGAAGGCATCCTCAGAGGTATTATATACTCCTCACCAACTGCCTCTTAGAACAAAGAAAAGCCAGAGAACAATATAGGCATTTGGAAATTAAAAGCCCACCAATAGGTCCACATCTATTTCCCGAAGTCTAATCTGGCTCTCTGAGCCAAGGGAGCCCTAGCCCCAAGGAAACTTGGTGCACATGAGCCTAAAGAGAGCTGAAACACAGTGGGGGGAGGGATGGGAATGAGCTGCTGGACAGAAAATGCATCAGGAAGAAGAAGAAGAAAAAAAACAGAAAAAAAGAAGAAGAAGAGAAACAAAGTGCAGAAATTGCAATGGCTCCAAACATTCTTTCACCAACTAGAGCTACATACAACAAGGAAGTGAACAAACAAGAAGCCAGAAGTTGTGTACAAGGGATCTTTGTGCAAGCTTCCCTCAATGGGAGTTCTGCTGTGAATTATAGGAAATATTGGGTTCTAAGTTCGTACCTCAGCCTAAGGGTCATAAATAAAAATACAGTTCAGCTTCTTCACGGGATGAGTTACTACCCCTTCTCTAAAGTTATTTCTTTTTTGTATGAAACAGAATTGGACAGAAACAGCAGAATACCATTACACAACAAAAGACAATTTAAAAAGTAGGCTGCGGAAAAGAGCTCTGATTCGAAACAAACATTTGGGACTTTCAAACCTGTCTGGATAATAAACTATTTAATACAGAACAATGCTACACTAGAGGGGAGCTGGATTAGCTACCCTAACTTCCGTCACTATTTTCAATAATTGTTTCACACAGCAGCTTTGTTTGAATGGGGAATTAAGATTAGAAAGTCCGCTAAAGATAAGTAAGTCCTCCGCAAAGTTCTTAAGAGTTGTGACATTCACAGTAACTCCAGCTACAATTACAACTTGCCATTTGTGGACATAGTCCAGGGTTCACCAGCTTGTGACTACAAATCAAAATATGAGACAAACTAAGACAGAAGCCAACAACTTTCAAGAGAGCTTTTTTTGCTACTCAACATTTGCAGTTTAACTCCCAGAAACATCCTTATCTTGAACAATTTACTAATCAGTAGGTGGGTTCTAACAAGTGCTAGATGGCAACACCTTATTTCTGCTATACATGGTTACAGTACTTGATAAACTCAGTACACAAATAGACTTAATTCAAGAGCATTGTCTCCACCTGGATCAGAAGATTGTAAAGGAGTATTGAGTCCTTTCCCTACAAGTCACTCACTGAAGGTTGTAATATCACATGGCTATTTAGTAGCCTATATACAATGAGCTGTGGTCCTAGTCCAGTTCCTAATGGACATAAAAAAAGAAGTCTTAATATAGTTGCTCCCCTCACCACTGAAAGCTGCAGCAAAGAAATCAAAAAATGTATGGGCCCTAGAGTTTCAGCTGTCCTTTCATCCCTAGAAACAGTTATTCTCAGGCCGAGACAAAATACAGTCATAGCAACATGAGGAAAGCTTACAATTTGCTGCTCCTCATGCTGTCACCTTTAAGGGGCTGAAACAGGATTTCAGTCTCTATGGGTTTCACCAACATGTAAAAAAAGAAGAGTACTGTACTGAGCTCAAGAAAATGCTTAGCAACACGAAAATGCTTTCAAATGGTAAGGCATCCTAGATTATGATTAAGATCATTAAAAGAACCAAGACTACAAGGAAGATTCAATGTATAGCCCTTAATCAAAGGCATCAGTCTGTTTACAAACTGGAGGATTTCAGTTAAGAACGGTTGTCCCAAAAGTATTAAAACTTTCTTTAAATTACAAAACTAAAGAAAGCTGGCTGATGTATTAAGCCCATTTAAAAAACAGTAAGTGTGTCACCTTCGGAACTGTGACAACATTAGAAAAAGCGGAATTAACATTGAGCTGAAAGTCAACTGCTTTTTCTAAAAGAAACATGACAACGCTGAAAGCCAATCTGTAGGGAATTCAAATAACTCTGTCCTGCTAAGGATATACAAAACCCACGCAGTCTTAGATTGGTCTTAAAGTTCAGATTTTACATACATGGTTTCTAAAGCAAAGCATCTGAAAAGAAAAATCCCCTGACCCACAGAAGAAAAATTCCCCCGGCTGCTACTTCTGCCACAATTCTTAATACTCAGCCTGGTACCATTCAAAATACACAAAGGCTCTTTGAATCAGGACTTTTTAAGAGGGATTCCTTGACCCTGGCAGTGAGAGCATAGCTTTCATGTTACACTGAACCACTCAGCATGAAACATAGCTGAAACACCAAAATGATTTTACCACAAACCCACAGGCATCTCCCATGAAACAGCAGTTTGAGGCTGACAGGCTCACACAACAGGGTTTCATATAGAAGGCAGCCTTTTTTTTTTTTCTTAAATAAAAGAACTGAATTCAACTGGATCTATAAAATAAATGGACCCAGTGTACCCAGCTCAATCCATTTCTGAACCTATAACTAATACAGTCAAATCTTGCCCTAACCTGACATTCTTCTCAATCCTATTCCCATGGTACACTGTTTGGAAAAAGCCACGCTCTCCCCACTCCTCTCACTTAACCTGTTGCCAGTTCTACACTTCCAAAGAGACTATTCTGCTGGAAGATTCTTCCACCGCTAATCGTCAGCCAACTTTACTGCTAAATCAGCTTCAGAGCCTTCCTGAGCTAGGTACGAAGTCAGGAAACTTTATTAGAAATCATTGTTGGCCTTCAGCTATCGGCATCGGTTCCCAACCTCTCTATGCCTTCAGGGTATATTTACACTTCAAAAAACCAAAACAAACCAAAAAAAATCCTACAGCATCAAGCCTCACAACTTGGGTCAACAGACTACATGGCGAAAGGCAGCAATGCAGATGTTCCCGTTCAATCTGGAGCTCAGGCTCTGCCATCCCTCCTCCAACAGGGTGTCCAAGCTAAGGGAACATCTACACCGCTATTACAAGCCCCGCAGCAAGAGCCCCAGTCTGGCTTTGAGACTTGCTGCCAGGTGAGAGGTGGGGACGGGAACCGGTTTATTTATTTTTGCAGCGTGAACATCCCTTGAAAACCCTGCAGAGCACCCGATGGGCAATGCAGAAAGTGCCCTGGGATGGCCTGCGGAGTGGTAGGAGCTTTTCCCCCACAGAGGCCAACATCAGAAGGGATCCTGGCGACCCTATAGTCTGACCTCCTGCACAACAGAGGCCACCCAACTTCCCCCCACTGATCCCACCAGCGGCTCCTCACACCCTCAGGGCCCTCTGATCCCAGCCATGCGCATGAGCAGGATGTTCCCTATGGGGCTGGGGGAGGCCAAGGAGAACCGAGCTTCCTCCAGCCTCCCCAGCGGGGCCCTCCATGGCTGTACCGCCTCCCCCCGGCTTCTGAGAGGCGCCTCCCGCAGGGCAGGCACGGACAGCCGGGGCAGGGCAGGTCCCGCCCCGCCCACCTCAGGACAAGGAGCCGCCCGGGGGCCCGCCAGGACCCGCCCCCAGGGCCCTGCTCCCCCCAGCACCCTCCCGCCCTACTCACGGCTCGCGTCCAGGGCAACGCGGGTCCCGCTCCCTCGCGCCCCGCCGCCCGCCTGCAGGAAGCCGCCCGTGCCCCGGATCCAGACCCCCCGCCGCCGGAAGTGACCCTGGCCGCCGCGAGCAGGGAGGGAAGCGCGAGGACCAGGAAGGGCTTCAGCGCACGCGCAGTGCTCTCGGAAAAAGCCACGGGCCGCCTTCCGCCCCGCTCCCTTACCCGTCTGCCCTGCGGGGAAGCCGCGTTCCCCTCCCGCCGGCCGGAGCGAAGCAGTGACAGCCACAACCCGGAAGCAGAGCCATTTGGGCGTGACGTAATACGGTTGAATGTCAGAATGCCGTGTACGCATGCTCAGCGTTTGGGGCGTGACTTCGGGTGTGACGTCATCGATACGGCTATTTAAAGGGGCTGGGTTGTCGCTTGGGACATGTGACCTGCAGCCCTGCCCACTCTGGTCTGGTGGTGGTGGGTGTGTCTGCGCTGGTTTCCTGCTTTGGGGGCGGGCGGGGTTCGGCTCTCCTGTGGCAGTATTCCCAACCCGTGGACTATGGAAGTTTTTGCAAAACTACTCAGTGTTTTGGATTTGGCTCATGAATATTCATGAGTTTGTTGGGAGGCTGTATGGCAGTGTGCCTGGAAATAATGAAAGGTATCAAGGTGTGCGGTCTCAGAGATGAGATTGGGAACCACTGCCCTACAGGCTTGCAAGGATGCCTGGGGCCTGGCTGCCTCTCTGCGGCAGGGTGCAGACTTGAGGCGGCTCTGATTGCAGGGACGGGAAGGCAGGTTCCTTGCTGCCACTGCTAGTGTCCCAGGTAGTTCAGTGCAAGCTGTGTTTTGGGGGTGCAAATAGCTCAGCCTAAGGCACTGGCTGTTTGACCCGTGAACACCTCAGAGGCTTTGGAGCCAGTGCCTCAGCGTGGGGCAAAGCTTCCCTCGCAAGATAAATGCTGCCTTTGAGTGTGGGCCTGGCCGCCGGTGGAGGGTTTGCTGTCAGGAAGGGAGAAAATAGAGTGGTTTTGAATGGCAGCTGTGGGACTTAAGCTGCTCCAAGGTGTTGGAAGAGAATGAGCTTTGGTCAGCCTATTGCTAAAAGTTCCCCAATTGCCAATGCATTACTAGTGCTCTCTGTTCAAAAATCATGGCTCAGGTCCTCATCCCACACCCAGTGTGGGGGGAGATTTTTATTTTATTTTTAATTTTGAGCCTTTAAGGTTCATTTTATGTCATGTTTTCTACAACTGTAAGCTAAATACATTGTTTAAATGAAAATTGAGATTTTCATGTAATTAGAAGACTCCAGCAGCTGAGGCTTTAGGAGAAAATATCAAATAGTGTGAGAGACTTGTGATAAAATTTCAAGAGTGGGCAACATAGTAGCATGGTATATTTCTTGAGACACCCTTAGCAGAGGCACTAAAATATACCCACCTGTGTGTGGCAACAGCATGCTACACTATAGAGGGAGGGAATCATAGGGTTACCGGATTAGTAACTCTTATTTTACTCTGAATAGAAGGGGATTTTGAATGACCCCAAGCAGTCAGGACTTTGGTTTTACATCTTATCTGAAAGATGTTGAGGCCAGTTTCAGCAACACGATTTCCTCCCTTTTCCTCTTATCTGCTTTGGCTCAATAATGATTCATGAGAAAAAAGTAATTTTGTGAAATAGTCTCATGACATCCCCTGCCCCCTGTCCCCCCCCCCCCCCCCCCCTAGTACTTATACTCTTTGGAGGTCTTCTGACCAATATACCCCTACTTATCTTGTGAGATTTGACCAGCTGAAGAAAAATGAATAAATGTGATTATAATTCCTGGGCTATGTTGTACATTTTTATACAACAGACTAAATTCTAGATCAGCCAATTCTGCATGGCTGCAAAATGCAAAGCACCATCCATTCCTGTTAATCTTGTAATCCACTGAGAGTCAGTTCAACCCTTCTAAATCTAAATTTCCATTCAGTGTCAAGTTAAATAGAATGGAGGGAAAGGTGCTGTTGTGGTCATTTAAAGTGCATCTGTGCAGGCCCAAAACTAAATATTCGCTTTCTGTGGTAGGAGAATTTTGTTTCATCATAAAGCAAACAATTTTGTCTTTTTAAATAATGCAGGACGTGGCTACTCAGTCACAACAATGAAATCAATTGTTAAATCACAATACCATTGTTTTATAAATTGTTCAAATGTCTGCTTGGTTTGAAAGTTACGCAGTAAAAGCAGCATTAACCTTTTCTTAAAAGGTCAGAGTTTCTTCGATCATCAGAGAAGCTTTGAAGGGGAAAATAAATAGCATTACATTTTGTTACTACATGACACTCAAAAGTATAACATAATGAATAAAATGTGGACAACCTTCAGCCTTGAAACTAATGTCAAAAACCAGGCAGATGCTGCCTGCTAATGACAAGTAGTTATACTCCAGCGCTTTAGCTATTTTTACAGGTATTGCTTTTAGTATCAGGAACGTTTATCTTGTTTCATTTAAGATCAGTCTGAGACTAACAAACTCCATTTCCTTTACATTCTGCCTGAAAGGAGCTGATTTTTAACCCCCAGCCTGTTCACACTTTCCACTATGTGAACAATGATGGATTTGTTGTACTAAAAATCAAATTGGTTTTAGGTTCTCAGGCTGCTGCTTGTGAATGTTGTTGTGTGTGTGTGTTTTACAACTGTTTTTTTTCTTTTTGATACCAACTCTGAATGTATGTAAGTGGTACAGTTGTCCTTTCTCTGCATCTTCAGTGCATTGTGTTCTACACATGGAGACTTAGGATTGGCTCTCGTGCCAAGTTAGGCACGCGTGCCGAGGGCTGCCGACCCCTGATCTACAGCCTATTCTTCAAGACAATCCCTCTCTCTCAAGCCTTGGGAGACAGACCTCTCTTTGCTTACAGACAGCCCTCCAACCTTAAACAGATACTCACCAGCAACTACAGATCAAACAACAGAAACATTAAAGCAGGAACATATCCCTGCAACAGACCACGCTGCCAACTTTGCCCTCAAATCTACAATAAAGAGGCCTGCATTTTGCAGAAGGTCAGACTAGATGATCATACGGCTCCCTTCTGACCTTAGAGTCTATGAGAATCACAGGACCAAATCAAGCCACCTATTCCATCCAAGGCTCATTCACCTGCTCATTCAGCAATGTGATTTATGTCATCAGGTGCTAGAAATGCCCATCTGCCTTATATATTGGACAAACAGGATGGTCTGCACAAAAGAATAAATGCACACAAATCTGACATCAGAAATTGCAACACTAAAAAACCAATAGGGGAACACTTCAATCTCTCTGGTCACTCCATTGACAACCTGCTAATAGCTGTGCTGAAACAGATGAATAACAAATCACAGCTTCAAAGAGAAACTACAGAACTAGAATTTATATGCAAATTCAACTCAGTTGCCTTCCTGTTAAACAGGGACTACAGATTTTTCTCTCATTACAACAGGTGATTTGACCTCACCTTCCTCTATGTGCTGTTCCCCAGTGTTTGAATCCTAACATCTATTTTGATTTGCTGTTACAGCCTGACCTGATCCTATGTCATACACTTCCCTGCATTTAATTTCCTCTGATTCTGTAAGTTTCCCATCTTCAAAGCATCTGATGAAGAGGGATTTTCTCCCATGAAAACTCATGCAATAAATAAATCTGTTAGTCTTTAAAGTGTCACAGGTCTGTGTTTGTTTTTCTGTCCATCAGGGCACTGAGTGAATTCGGTTTTCAGGAGGCATATATCACTTGCAGCAGCAGCAAGCTGTTGGCAAAGTCAAACTGTTAGGCTGAATTTCAGGCACCATATGATAAGGGCTTGAATCTGAAACATTAAAACTTTTACAAGTGTGTTTTGCAGCTGGTTCAGAAATCAAAACAGGATTAAACTACCCATGGAGGTGCATGTGCAGTTAATATGGGTGTTATGAGCACAGTTCTGAGGAAAACAGAGACCTTCTGTTATTGGCAATGAATCTGTGGCTTTGATGTTCTAGTTAACTTGATTTTCTAGTTACTTGGCACTTGAATGGAAACATTTGGCTTCACATATAGAGCGTATTTTTCTCCTGTGTTTTTCTCCTCTGTCTTTCTGATTTACATTTCACACCATTCCCCTCCCTAAGACTTCCTTCTAACCAAATAACTCTGAAGCTTTCAAAGTTTTACTTAAATCTTGCAGAGTGAGACAGTGGGTTAGGACAATATCTGCAAAATACCCAATACATACTTTTCAACCACCCTTGTTAAAAAGGGGTGGCTATTTAAAAGAAAAACAGAACAAAACCTTTATTGTTGTTCTTTTCAATCACTTATAGAATTTAAAGTAAGAAAAGACCATCATGATCATTCTAGTCTGACCTCCTGTCCTTTGTTGGTCACAGAACCTCACCCACCCACTCTTATAATAAACCCACAACCTCTGGCTGAGTTACAGAAGTCCTCAAATCACAATTTAAAGACTTCAAATTACAGAAAATCCACCATTTACACTAGTTGAAACCTGAAAGTCACCCATTCCTCATGCTGCAGAGGAAGATGAATATGCCCCGCTGGTCTCTACTAATGTGACCAGGGAAAAATTTCTTCCCAATCCCAGATGTGGCAATCAGTTAGACTTAGCATGTGGGTAATATCTACCAACTGGACACCTGGGAAAGAATTCTCTGTAACTCAGTCTTAAAGCCAGGTAGGATTTTTGCCCTGCTGTTCCACATGAAAGAGTGTTGCAGAGCTTCACTCCTCTGAAAAGTTCTCTTAAGCACAAGCTTTATTGTACTGGATCAGACTGCTGGTCTCTTAAAGTCTTGATCCTCTATATCACGGCTGAAGTGTTGCATATGTTAGTGGGATGAGCAGGAGCGTAGGGGAACCCATTTCTGCATTAATGGCAGTGCTTCTGTATGACTGACAAGTAAGTCCTGACTAATAGCATAATTAAGGATCATATAAGTATTTCATTTGAGTGATAAAGATGCTGTTTAAAACCACATCTCTTTAGACATGCTCATTCCTCTCCTGGCATTGCTTCCTTTTTACCCTGCACCATTGCAACGGAATAGATATGCAAGGGGCTTGATACTTGCTCAGTCCACTGGACTAACTTTGGGCCTACTCCCCAAAGTCCATTCAAGTCACCGTTGACTTCACTCGGCTTTCAATTTGCCCTCATTCCTTAGTTCTTGCACCCACATAGCTTCTGCTCACACTTAACTGCAGTGCAGCAGCCTTATGTTCCCTGTTGCACAATGAACAAGGATTTACAGGTTCAAATATTAAATGATGAGGTGACTTGTCATGAATAGTGGCCAACATCTGCCATTTCAGGGGAAGATTAAACCTGCCAGCAACATTTGGTCAGTTCAGTATTGCATAGCATATGAAATGACAGCGTATGCCCCTGCAGTGAAGAGTTTAAGCCATGAGATTTGGTAACTCCTATTTTAGCATTACTACAAACATCATTGACCATATTTTGTAGCCTGTTTTAAAGTCAAGATTCAGTTTCAACCTATGACCTCCTGCTGCAGTGGGCTCTCTAGCTAACTGGTCAATAGAAGAAGAAAGTATTGTTTTAAATTTACCTCCCCAGTGTATCAAGTCACCTGCTGACCTCCCTATGTTATGTGATGGCATGAAGAGATGGGACTGAACTCCTTTCACTAAACCACTCATAATCTGAACTATTTTAGTCAAAGCCCCTGCTATTCTTCTACACCATTTTTTCCTAATCTCTCCTTAAACTATCTGAAATTACAACCCCAGCCTCTAACCATCCTCAGTGTCCACAGATTTCTAATCCAGGCTGCTTCAGTAAAGGAGAAAGATATGTTCTCATGCTAATTATAATACGCTTAACATTTATACAGTATGTCAATCCTAATTATTTATTAGTATTATTAATCATATTTATTACAGTAGTATCTAAAAGTCAACCAAGAATGAGTCCCCATTGTGCTAAGCACTGTACAGAGTTCCTGCCTTGAGTTTACAATCAAAATAAACAAGACAGACACAGGGTGGGAGAAGGGGTGGCACACACAAGCGGAGTGAATAAATGCGATAGCAACAAACATATTAGTGCCACTTTTGAGGTGGGGGGTTGGTTGCTACTTAAGAAAGGATCCCAAAGGGGTAGGAAAGGCTGTGCCACTACTTAGGCCACTGGTTCTCAACCACTGTGTCAGGGCACATTACTGTGTCACCACACAGCAATAAGTGTGTCACAGAGAGCTGAGGAGATGGCTGGATTTGGCCTGGGGGTGGGCGGGTGTGTCCTATAAAGTCATGAAATACAGCCAAGAGTGTCATGACCCACAAAAGGTTGAGAACCACTGACTTAGGCTACGTAGGAAAGGCTTTGCCAAATGGAAAAGGGGGACAGCAACAGGGCAGGAGAGATAACGGCTAGAAGAGCAGGTGTGGAGTAAAGCAGAGATGAAAAGATTGTGAGAAGGAAGGCTAGAACAGAGCCAATCTGCACAAGGCAGAGAAAATCTAGTAAAAACTAGGAAGCTTTTCTTTGAGCGCTGCTCACATCCATTCAGATTTAAGTGTATACATTCCGCAGTGCACAGTTTTTGGGAAACCTTTTTGCCCTAGCCTGTCCCTGCAGGGTCAGCGGAATATAGGTGGCACTGACCCTGCCCTCCCCTTCAGTTCCTTCTTTCCGCCAGAGTGACGGTCTGGACCCTCCTTGCGATCTCGCAGGTAACTGTCCTCGTCTTACTTCGCAGTTTAGCGTTAGTCAGTGAATTGCCCAGTTTAGTTAGCCAGAGCTAGAGTAGTCTGTTCTGAGCAATCCGAACCAAATCCAGCTTGGAATTTCAACCATGCTGGGATGGAAAGATTGTGAAAGGGAAGTAGAACAAAGAGCCAATCTGCACAAGGCAGAGAAAATCCAGTCAAAAACGGAAGTTCTCTGACTGTCCAGAGATCTCTGCTTTTGCTGCCAGCTGGTGTCTAGATGGCTTGCGACTCTGCAGTTACCTTTCCCCTGAAGGCCACATGGTGGGAAAGGGAGTGATTTGAGGGAAGGCCACTAGGGCCCCCCCATAATAAGTGCTGTGCGCTGCAGCCTGTCTACACATAGCACTATTGCAATGCAGCCGCACTGGCCTGGAAGCTAGTAGCCAAAGCCTCACGCCACAAAGCCACGCAGGGAAGAGCAAGGGCACTTTTAGCCAATCTGCGGTGGCTGGTTGCCGCAGCCCTTTCCTCCAATGCTGTGCTGTGCTGCAGTCTGCCCCCGGTGCACCCTTTCGTGGCTGGGCATCTCCCTACCCCGCTGTGTGCGCAGCCAGGCGCCCCTTCCTAGGGAACCGGCGCCAGCTGCACACACCTGCCCCACCTCCCCAGAGGGCAGTCTCTTCGGGCCGCGCGCCCTCACGTCAGGCCACGCCCAGGTTCCTTAAGCTCCGCCCCCGCCCAGCCTGCTTCGCCCCGAAGCAGAAAAGCGCGTGGGCGAGGGGGGGAAGTTGGGCGGAGCTTAAGGAAGTGGGGGCGTGGCCCGGAGAGTGCCGTCTGTGTTGCGCGTGCGGCCTCTCCTGGGGTGGGTGTGGCGAGAGCGCCGGGCTGGCCCCTTGGGGCCGCCGTCGCGGCGCTGCTTTGCGGAAGTGTGCGGCGCGGGCGGCCGGGGGAAGATGGCCGGGGTGGAGAGCGGCTCGCGCTACTCGGAGGGCTCAGCGATTCAGGACCCGCTCTCCCGCTTCACCTGTCCAGTCTGCTTGGAGGTGTTCGAGAGCCCGGTGCGGGCCCCCTGCGGCCACGTGTGAGCGGGCTTCTGGGGAGCGTGGGGCTGGCATCCAGCAGGGGCTCCGGGGGGCTGGGGCGGGAGGAGGCTGGGGGGATCCCCGAACGAGTGGGGCCTAGGTGCGGATATTGGGGGCTAGTACAGGCCCCTGTGTGTCCCCTGACCCGCTTTGCCCTGGGGAGAGGGTCCCCGAAGTGGGCCGGTTAATGCTGGGAGCTCTCCGGGAAAAGCCCCAAACCCCAGCTCGGTTAGTCGAGGGGACGTTTTGCCTGAGACAGGAGGGAGAGATCGGGCCGAAAACCCGACGGTCAGGTGGACACTGAGCGGGGATTTCCGAAGGGTGGAGCACCAAGGGGCGGATTCTGCGAAAGGCCACCAGAGAGGGAATAGAAACCGAAGCAGTTGGGTTGAAGGAGTGTGTGCTAGGAAGGGGAAGTGTAGAATGTGGCCAAGGAAGAATTTAAGCTGGTTTCTTTTCAGGTATAGGGATTGATCCGTTGTGTAATGGGGTGAGTCTTTCATGGGAGCACCAAATTGTGGATGATATGAGTGGGATACTGACAGGATGGGGGGAAGGCAACTTCTTACCAAAACAATCTCAATAAAAATAAAATATCAATAAAATTCTCAGGAGGAGCCTCTGAGGGGAAATATGCCCTCAGTTTAGACCTGCCTACGGTTAAGCACAATCTGCTAACACCTTTAAATACAGTGTTCCTTTTTGCACTTGAGGCAAAGTTGTGTTCACCATTCATAGACTCTAAAGTCAGAAGGGACCAGTATGATCATCTAGTCTGACCTCCTGCACAATGCAGGCCACAAAACCTCACCCACCCACTCACCATTGTCAGTTAAAATATTCTAGTTAATGTTTTGTAGCATGAGATGCATGGTAACTTCATAGGGTCAGAGAAGGAAAGAAACAATTTACATGCCCCTGGAGTGCAGGGGGTCAGAAGAAAAGGGCTTTGCAAAAGGTAGCTGAGTCCTCTTCTTCCCCCCCTCCCCCCCCGCTTTCTGTTTATGCATTTAAGGGGAATAATTGGGCTGTTTATACAAATCATGTTTCAAATTTGCTATAATTGAAATATCAAAAGAGAAATTTTTTTTCAGTTTCTTTACTTTGTGTGTTTTACAGCACTTTCAGTCAGCTTCACTATGTAATCATCGGTTTTTGCTGTTTATGGGTTCTTGGATTAGAAACAGTGAAGAGAGAAACACTGTGGTTTATGCCACATTTTCCTCTTTTTAAATTGGCAAGAGCATTCAGGGACAGGGAAATGACTTGAAACTGCTTTTAAATTGACTAGATTTCAAGTGACTTGACCGTCCCTTAGCACAGTGGTTCTGAACCACTGTGTCGGGACACATTACCGTGTTGCCACACAGTGGTAAGAGTTGCAGAGAGCCGGGGAAATGGCTGGATTTGGCTTGGGGTGGGTGGGCTGGTGTGTCCTATAGGGTTGCGATATGCTGCCAAGTGTGTCCCGACCTGCCAAAGGTTGAGAACCACTGTCTTAGCATAACCCAAATGTCAATTGGTTGCTATTTGTCTATGGGTGTTGGCATTTGTGATTTCTCTTTTCTGTAGGATAGGTCTGAGAGTATTTTAATTGGAACACTGCACACACATTCTGCAACATGCATTTTTACAAATCATATTTCTCCCATATTAGCTTTTGCACTCCATGCCTGCAGGAATGTCTGAAGCCTATTCAGCCAGTTTGTGGAGTCTGCCGCAGTACCCTGTCTCCTGGCAGTAGAGCTCTGGACCTGGAAAAGCAAATTGAAATGACAGAAACCACTTGTGATGGCTGCAATAAAAAAGTATGAATGTGCGCGCGCACACACAAAAAGTGCATATATGGCTGAAATAGGCAAACAGCTTGCATGGAAATACAGTATTTGCAGGTCACCTTTTCACAGAATAATAGTCAGAAATTTAGTTTTGATAAGTAATCCACATGAACAGTATGTAGGGTAACATTAGGATGTTACCCTTTCTCTTATACCTGATGGATGTTTCTTCACTACATGGTGGGCATCAGGTAGAAATATACAGTTAACATGAAACTAAAGAAGCATGTACTTATTGCTGCAGAGGGAAAACCTCTTCTGTAAATATGGTAGAAAGTGAAAACTGTCTTGAGGGACTGGTAGATTGGTTTCTTAACCGAAGTGATTTTCTAATAAAGGTATAGCAGAATTTTATTCATTGTGTTTGGGGCATTCTGTTAAAATAAAACTGTCTGGAAGAGGAGTGTTCCCTACAATTATTGTGATCTTCACAAAAAGGTTCTTTATATGGAAAATAATGTAATACATTTTATTTCTAATGTAGTAGTATTTCTTCTCAGTGTTATTAGTACTTCATGTATACAGTGCAGTTTAGGAATTATTGGACACAAGATAGGGTTGTCAATTTTGAATGGAGATATTCCTGAAAGTTTCATCATGTGACATAATCTTTAATTAAAGATTAATCTTTAATTCCTGGATATTCCAGGGCAATGCTGGATGGTTGGCAACCCTAACATCAGGTGATGGGTGCTATAAAAATAAGAAGCACTTATTAACTCTTATATAGCACAAAGAGTGAAATGTCTACAAGTTAGTATAGGCCTACATCTAAATCTAAAAATATTTCCTCAAGACGAATCTAAGATTAATCAATTACAATTATTTAAAGGAGATTGTCATGTTAAATATATATTTTTTGCTAAGAGTACCCTCCTATAAAATATTTATTTGTTTTAGTTTCTCAGTTTTATACTGTTTTTTCTTTTTTTATTTAATTTCTCTTAAGAAACAGAAACAGCCCAGTGACTTTCACTTTTGTTTCTGGTTGGTTTCACTTTTGTGCCCTGATGTTGTATAAGCATTCTACTGAACTACAAAGTCATTCCCATTCTTTCTCTACCCCTCCTCCTTCTACTCATGACTGTTCTACTGTTGATAAATAGAGCTGTTGGACAAAGAGAAACAGAGAGAATGGGATTTACTGTCTAGGCCTGTGGTTAGTACATCTACCTGGAAGGTGGAAGATCCCAGGTCCAGTCCCCCAGTTCCAATTACACATTCATCAATAGTACAGCAACTTTGACAGGATGGGTTGAGTGAGCCCCAGAATTCAGTGATGAGTGCCCCCCAAGAGGTGGGAGGATTACTGTTCAATTCTTTCTTCTTCTCTGGCAGAGAGGGGACAATTTGAACCTGGGTTCCCCATATGCCAGGCAAATGCTTCAGAAATGAGTGGGCGGCAGAAGTAGTTCTGCTAAGGCAGCCAAAAGCCAGTCCATCCCTCATTTGTGGCCCATTCTGGGCCTTCAGTGATAGATGGGCATCTGGACAGCTAGAGGGAGGCAGCAGCGGGTCTGCCCAGAGGCAAAAACATAGGTGCTGAGGTAATTTATATTCTGGAAAAATTAGGCACTGACAGTTTTGTGTGTTGCAGTGGAGCCAAAACTGGGGCTTCAGTGCGTAAACACTTTTGTGGCTCCCACGGTTCATATCTAGTGTTAAAGTGTAGATGTCAGTGTCTTAATTGAGTTAAATATGTTTTCTGATTAACCAGAACAATATAACTAGCTGGATTTCGAATACTAAATTTCTCTTTAGGAAAGAACCTTTGTCCCCTGCACTTCTCTGGCACTCTTAACAGGTTCCTAGCATAATACTCCATGGTGATGTACTCTAAAACAGTGGTCTTCAAACTTTTTTCCCTCAGGACGCAGTTGAAAAAAATCATTTATGCCTGCGACCCAACAATTACATCTTTCAGCACTGCATTCCAGTCTTTTTGCTGCAGCAACAGGGGGTGCCGCAACCCAGTACTGGGTCCTGACCCTAATTTTGAAAACCACTGCTCTAAAACGTACCTCTGATTAGTAGCCTGCTTCCACTTGGGCCTGTTTTTGCATGGAATAGATCCAGAAAACTGACTCAGTACAAAATAGATACAGTGGTTTTCTTTATCAAAAGAGAATATAAAATAAGAATTGTAATGGTCAGGTAAACAAGGCAGCATACTGTATTGTGTCATTAACAGAAAAGTGTTACAGCTTAACTAATTTATAGCTTCTATTTATAACTCCATATAGCTCTGTATTCTATTCTGTTCTGCCTCATGTGCTAAAACATTTGGCTTTCCCTACTTCAGTGTCATCTGAATATGAAGCTTCTTCCTTTAGCAGATTGTTTCTAGATTCCACTGTTTATTTGTGATCCTTTTTTAAATTGTTAATTGAAAATAACCTTGCCTGTTAACTGTCTCTGTTGCTTACCTAGATGTACCTCTCAAAGATGCGTAGTCATGCAGCTTCTTGTCCAAAATACCAGAATTATATAATGGAAGGCGTTAAAGCTGTAACTAAAGAACCACCTCGTAACAGCAGGTGAATATACCTCTTGAAACATTCACTTTTCAGTTGGTTAGAGGGTTACTGTTGAGTGACTGGTGTCTAAAACTGAGGTTTTGTATGTTGGTGTTTTTAATTAACTTTGAAAAGTTTTCTCTTTGGTTTGGTTTGAAATATCCTGGCGCATTGCACCTGTGTACCAGCATGTGAGATTTGAAAGCAAACAACAATATTAGCTTTTTGCTTAGTATTTATTTTAATCCTCTGGTAGTGGTATTAACCTTAGTCCTAGTTCTGCAATTGATCGTGCACAGACACGCTGCTCCATTGACTTAAATTGCCGAGGCAGACTATTGCAAGATCAGGTCCCAGGTACGGCAAGTTAGGAAATGACTGCACTGCTATAGGATTCTGCATTGTAGCATATCTAGCACTTAATGTATGCTTTATTAAAGTGTTAAAAAATACAAAGAAGAAAGCAGCTTGAGGAATGGTGTGTCTATCTACTTAGATATAGCTAATATTTGTAGATGCTAAAGAATAAGTGTTGTGTAAATGGCAAGCTTATTAAGAATTGTGTTTAAGATGTCATTTATCTGGTAAAGAAAGCAGATAGTTAAATTCCATTTGCTTCCATACCATACAGTAAAATTTTAACTTCTGAGTACTTTGTATTAGAAATATCCTGTCAGGTGACCTCAAACAGCCATTGTCTCTTTGGATTTTAACTAACCTTTCTAAAATATAAATACATTTCTTTTCTTTTTTTTCTCTCTCCCGCCAGGAATGTTCCAAATCGTTTTACCTTTCCTTGTCCTTACTGCAGTGAGAAAAACTTGGATCAGGAAGGACTAGTTGAACATTGCAAAAAATACCACAGCATGGATGCAAAACAAGTGGTAATACTTCCAGTATCAAACCAAGTATAAGAGTTTGATGAGGAAATCTTGTTCGTTATTGATCTTAATGGCAAATCTCTTAAACTACAGAATCAGGGACCGTAAACACTTAAGTATGTACTTGATTTAAGCATTTAGGTATTCTTGTTGATTCCAGTGTGACTAATCATGCAAATAAATTAAGTACATGAATATTTGTTTGCAGGATTGGAGTCTTAATGTTAAAAAAAAATCTGAACTTAGGTATATATGATGTGGTCACAGATGCACCCACTTGACACCATTCTTCTGTATTTTAATTTTTTTCAAAATATTACAGCTCAAATTTAAAATAACATAGTAATAATAATTTAATCAAACACCAAGATCCAATACCAAGAGTAAAATACCAAGTTAGATAATGTCAAGAATAGACGTTTTCTGGGAAGGAAAGCCATGGGCAGACAAACTTGCTTAAATACATCAACGTATCTTAAATCATGGTGGATGAAAAACTTCTACAAAACAAGGAACCTTATTCAATATTCTAATTGTCGGTACACAGAATTGGCTCAAAAGTAGCATTTAAGTTCAGAAATCTAAAAACAATCAAAGAATTCAGTAAGGAACCAAATATTCTAGAGATAAATGATTTGGCAAAATGTTCTAAATTTGTTTGTGGTGGCTGTGTTTATGATCGCTGCAAGGGTATAAAACCACTTTTCCCCTTCTATTTCTTGTACATTTCTTTTTGTTGTTGTTAAATCAGATATTTTTTTAGGTATGTGGGAGAGAAGGGAACTGGACTTCAAGAGGCAAAGCTAGACTCCAAAGACTGTTGTAGTAAGAATGGTCTCCAAAGAAGTCTGAGTTCATGGGGAATAGCCTGATAACTGAAATATAAATGCAGTTCAGTTTTGGGGTTAAACTTGTTTTCATGGCTTTTTCTGTAAGGTTTGCCCAATTTGTGCCTCAATGCCATGGGGAGATCCAAACTACAGGAGCGCTAACTTCATGGAACATCTTCAGCGACGACATCAGTTTTCCTATGATACTTTTGTGGTACGTAGAGTGCAAACTGTTTGATCTATTGCTTCTGTAAAGTTGGTCCAGGCTTGGATTAGGTTTTTGAAAGTAGAATTTCCAGTCATAACTGTTTTAGCATAGTCTTTAATCTTGGAATATAGCAAAATGACAACTGTTAAAATATTTTACTTAATTATATTAAAACTTAGTTTTTACAGCTGTTTCTGTGAAGTCTATTCCATGATGCAATCATGACAGGGTCAACTTTTTTGTTTTATGACAGGGTGGACAAAATTGGCTCACAGCTAGGTACCAGCAATTTTACTTTTGGTCACCAGGGGGTGCTCCTCTGTTACATTTCTGCAGTGGAGCTAGGTGACAGGCTACTAAAACTGGTCATCATGGTGACCAGAAACATAGGTTTGTCAAGGCCTGATTTTTGAGGTAGACAAATCTTGTTAGATAGCTGAAGTACACATGGTTTCTGAATGTTTGTTCTCATTAGTAGCCTTATTCAATGATGATGAAGTCAAGTTTCTAATGCACTCTGCCTTTTTTTGTCTTTAGGACTATGAGGCTGATGAAGATGATATGATGGCACAGGTTTTGCTACGTTCCTTGAGGGATCAGTGAACTAAGTGAGAGAGAAACTGTGTGATACCAACTGTCCATTAGGGGAAAATACAAGTATCCCTGACACCTGGCCCTTCTCATCCCAAGATGATCTCAGACATCTGAAAATAAATATGGAAGATTTTGAAGAGCTGCAGTTTCTTGACTCCAGTACCTGATCTCTCCATATGTCACTAAGCTTCTTGTTTCTTAGTGGTCTCTCTGCTGCTGCTGCTGCTTGTCCACTTCACAGTGGTGATCTTGCTCCCTTCACACTAAAGGCATTACTCCACTGAATGCGCTGCGGTGGCATAGCTGTAGCTGCTCTGCTAACAGCACGGGTCTCCCATCAGTGTATGTAATCCACCTCCCCGAGTAGTTAGGTCGACAGAAATAGTCTTCCATCAACCTGGCACTATCTGCACTGCTGAGTAGATCATCATGAACCCATTACTCAGATGTGGATTTTTCACATCCCTGAGCAACATAGCTGGATTGACCTAACTTTTTAATATAGACCAGGGCTAGCTACACTTAAAACTTACACCGCTGTAGCTACATCAGTTAGAGGGGCCAAGAAATTCACACCCTTGGCTGACACAGCTATGCAAACAAAATTCTCAGTGGGAATGCTGTTCTGCTGACACAAGAGTGCTTCCGTTGGCATAGAGGTGGTGATACTCTTACCCTAGTCGAAAATCTCTGATGTACGTGGCATCTCCGCTAGGAGGCTATGCTGGTACAGGCTCTGTAGTGCAGACATAGCTCAAGTGTAGCCAGCTGTCTCCACATTACTGCTGCCATTTCTCATTTTCTTCCCCCGTCTCTGTATCCTTCTGCTCACTGTGTTCATCTCTGATTTGCTGAGGTCCCATAAACACTATAAAGCTTCAAGAAGGAATGGCCTAAATTGGACAGTTGAAGACTATTTAAAAAAAAAAAAAAAAAAAAAATCTTAAAAACATATATTTCCTAAATGTTGATTGGGCTTTGGAAGCCCTGATATTTTTGGTCAGTGGAAACACTGGTTGTTGGATGCCGCCGTCAGAAATTGGTTTGCCTTTTAAGACTACCTAGAACAATTGTGGACTCTTTAGCAAGGTTTATAATGCTGGTAGTCAGTCTCTGTATGTAATACAGTGTAGTATGTAATACAATATTACTAATACATAAAGCATTGCCTAAATGAGTCTTTAAATTATATATTAACAGTTCTGTTCACCTGCATAAGAAACTGGTTCACCATATTTGTTTAGTTCAGCACCTGAGTGTTAGATACTAGCATAAATTAGTATTAACCGTATTCTGGTGACACATTTCTAGTAAAGAAAGTAAAACTCCATGCTAAAAAGATAAGATCATTCTTACTAGTTTAAAAAAATCCAGAGAATGTATTTCTTCTTTGTAGGTGTCATATCTAATAGCAATCTTATTTGCTGTCTTGACATTTTGTTTTTTGTCTCTGGCATTGGTTTTCTAGAGTTTGAACTCCTAAGCACTAATGCAGCCTTTCAGTAACAGAGGAATTCAAAAGCAAAATGCTTAACTTTCACCTCTGGTTTGTTTTTAAACTATAAAATGTTCCTGTAAGTTTTCAATTTCTTCCGTCTCTTGGGTTGTCGTAAAGAACAACTTGGATTAATAACATGAAGCATTTACACCCACTCCTCATTTGCTGTATGAATTCTAGCAAGGGTACGAACATCTGAGCTTCTTTTAAAATTAGATTTTCAGGTGTCTTCTAAAAAAATGTGATTTAAATAGGCGAAGCTGTATTTAGAATATGATCTTCATGTAATATGTGTATATTATACTTTTGTGGAGGATTGGTGGAAAGCAGGGACGCCCAGCTCAAATACATGGTACACAAGAATACCATGCATTCCATTTAAAATGTCTGAATGTAACATGCAAATCATAGTGTCTGTATTTACTATTTCATACCCAATGACACACTTAATGTATGATGTCCCTTCTGTTGATATACCACAGGCTAAGTGTAACAGTCCAGTACTTCCCCATACACAGGGAGCCAAAAATTTCATCATTTCATCATGTCTGTTGTGGGATGAGCTTCAATATGAAAAAAGGCTGAAGCTGATTCTCTTATTGCTAATGAGGATTATTGCACTAAAAACTTAATTGTCTAAAACTGAAGTAAAACTGCCCCAGGATCTGTGCTTTCAGAATTGACTGGATTTGTATACCTAATTTTAGCACAGTTATAATTATTTGCACAAATTAGGCCCCTAAATGCTTGTGCAGTTCTGAAAACTAGGGCCCAGAGGTATTTTTTATTGATATGTACCCTAAGGAATTATTTTTCTATAATTGTATGTAGTTTAATCGTCTTTAGATACTTCATCAACTGGCTGTAACTCAAGACCCCATGTAGTAGTGACAATAGAATTCAGATACGTTATCTAGTGACCTCTACTGGTGTGGTGGTTTATGTCCAAGTGTTTCACTATAAATTCTATTAATGGCCAGTAGTTATTACCTACTATAAACTGCTTTTGCTTTTGGTTTAACTTTTTAAATTAAGTTAGCGCCTAGAAGCTTCAAATAATTGAGGTTCCATCATCAGCTAAGCCTCCCATCTCTACTGGGCCTTTAATTCTCTTTTATGATCGAAGCAGTGGTTTCAAAGGTTCTAGTTCAAATGGTTTCTTCAGAGTTTGGCTTCCATACTGGAAGGGCAAGCTAAGTTTACACCATTTTACATTGAACTTAATATGACTTTGCTGATTTGGAACAGACCAGTTTAGATCCATGATAAGGTATTTGCTTGATGTGTGTTGAATTTTGAAAAAATATGAAGTCCTATGTATTTTGGATACTCTGCTCGGCAGAGATGTTAACATCTTTCAACACTTTTGGGTGGAAGCTCATAACATTGAATTGTAAAATTTCTAGGTTCTGGCTAGAACCTGAAGTCTTGTAATAAATATACTGACTGATTCCAGATTTCTTATAGTAGTAAGTGTATTTCCGTGTAATTCCAGTAAAATGTTTCCGAAAGCTTCTAAGCAATTAAATTGTCTTGTTCTGGCTTTTGAAGACAGTATAAATAAATTTCATATAATTTATAAAATGTTATTGTTATGTAAACTTTTGTAACTTCCCCCATGTTCCATATTCTTACAGCTCTTCCCTCAAAGAAAGCTGTGGCTGACTTCATAATGCATCACTAAGCCCAGTAGAAATGGATGGATACAAAGAAAAGATGCTACAGCTCAGTATGTGCTGAGATATTTTGTACAGGTTTTTACCAAGGTTAGCAGCTATGCTGATTCTGATGTTTTAAATGCTAGTGTAAATCAGGTAAGCATGATTCTGGCTAAGCTGGAAGTAGCTCTTATACAATTGGGGATATTTTGGTGTATGTTAGCATTTAACATTGGTGCAGCTGAACTTGATACTAAAGGTGTATACTAAGTTCTCTAGGTCTACTTGAAGGGGGACCTTCCCTTCCCTAGCATTTGAGCTTTCCCAGTTTGGAAGTTCCAGAGGAGTAGCCATGTTAGGGTAGTTCAGCAAACAAACAAGGAGTCCTGTGGCACTTTTAATGACTAACAAATGTATTCATCGCATGAGCTTTTGTGGGAGAAAATCCCATTTCATCAAAGCGCCTGACAAAGTGGGATTTTCTCCCACGAAAGCTCATGCGATGAATACATTTGTTAGTCTTTAAAAGTGCCAGAGGACTCTTTGTTTTTTCCTAGCTTGTAGTTTTTCTGGTTATAAAGGACAAAGTGAATGTCTTTGTGTTGTCTGGAGTCTGGAACTAGGTAAGCTAAAGTGTGAACTTTGTGTCCCCACCTCCCTTTCAATTAGACTGAAGTCTAATTCAGTTTAATTGATCATTTTAACTGTAGCTGGTCATATCATCTTTTTAGTTGAAAGGATATTCTACATCCAATCAGACTGTCAGTTTATTCTTAGAGAGCTTGGGTGTGGGTTTCCAATTCAAGACAGGTGAGAAATAGCAAGAAATGATCTGAGTGCTTGTGGGAAATAGAGTAACACTTCTAGTTTGGTATTTCAGCACATAAAATAGGAAATGTAACAATGCTTCCGCACCTGTTAACCTTATATTAGGATTTACAGGCATACATTGTGTGGTAATTATTGATTAAATTGTTGAAGTTAATGTCAAGTTGAGCAATAGTATGAAACATGGCAATCACAACTCATTTCTTTACATGTATTTAAAAACCATGGCAAAGTATCTTTAAAATACTCATGCCTGCACGAGAGAAAGTAGACTGTTTTATCAGTAACGAATTGCTCAAAGTACCCAATGTGTGCACTTTCCAGGGAGGTTGCATAGATGCTTTGTTTGTTTGTTCATTCATTGTTCAGATGCTCTATTAAAAACAGCCCCAAGTTTTGTTCACACTCGTACTTTGGTTGGTGAAGGGTTAGAGCGCAGCTACACAGGCGTCCCTCCAGAAGTACTGCGAAAGTGATACAGCCGTGCTCTGAGCTTTAAGTGTAGCCTAGCCTTCAGCCAACAAATGTTAGATTTCTTAACGTGGTGCGGTATTTCCTGCACGGGTCTGACGTACTCTGCCAGAGTATCTTTCAGCACATTGCCAGCAGCTGCCCTAGAGGCCAGAGCATATCCAACATGCTCATTGTCAGTATTAATTTAGTCTGTTCTAATAGGAACAGTTTCTAGTGCTGAGGTAGCATTAAAGGGGAGAGTTAGCATGAAGGAAGAGAGCTGTGTGGTTTAGGCTGGTGGGAGTTGTTTTGAACTACAGTTTATCCTCAGCTCACGTCAACAGGTCTGGATAGTCTTTACCAACCTTCACCTCATCAATGAGTGGTGAAGGGTGGTGCCCACTCAAACACAGTCTTACTTCGTAATTCCTGCTGAGGACATGTTAAAAATCTCAAACAACTTTTCAGGTACAGGAAGCCTGTGATGCAGTACTAAAGAAACGTGTCCTGAAATGAAACATCTAATTTCTCCTGATCTACAAAGGCACTAGACACCTTGACCAACTCATGTACTTCTATACCCCCTATCATTGCGGTACTTGAGCACCTCAATCATCAGGGGTTTTATTCTCATCTCCCTATGAGGTAGGGAAGCACTATTCTCTCCATTCTGTAGAAGGAGGAAGCTGAGCCACAGAGTATGTCCTTGCTGTACTCAAGGACCTGCACCTGGTTGGGATCATGGGACGTGGTCTATGGGGCTATACAAATGTAGTGTAGACATTCAGGGCTAGGATGGAGCCTGGGCTCTGAGACTTTGATTGAGGTGGAGACTTCCAGAGCCCAGTCTGCATCCTACATGTCTACATTGTAATTTTACAGCCTTACAAGTCCAGCTGAATGACCAGCTGTGGCCGGGCCATGGATTTTATCACCATCTAGACTGGGGTTCCCAAATCCTGGCCCGCTGGCCAAAAGTGGCCCACGCCCCTGCTGGATTGGAGCCAGCAGCTGGGCTGCATCTGCCCTCCTGCCGCCAATTTACCTGTGGTTGGCAGTGCCTGATCTGCTGTGTTCCCCACCACCCCACATCCCCTGCTCCACTGGAGCTGCCAGGGAGGAGTCAATCATCCCCTGGGAGCTGCACCACTTACTGGAGCCCCAGCCTGCAGCAGCGGGGGAGTGCTGCAGGTCAGCTAGCTGGAGGGATGAGGGGAGCAGGCAGACTCAGCACCCAGGACCGGCCTCAGGTGTGCTGACTCCAAAGAGCGGGGTCTGAGAGATCCCATGGGGGCTCCACCCGACCTGCCTTCCACCCAGTCCTAGCATGTAGCTGGGAGCTGGGCTGCGGCTGCTCGCCACCCTTCTGGGCTTGGGTATGCATGCAACCCTTAAAAAAACCCAACCTTTTTTAAAAAAATACTTTTAATTAAAAACCTTTCTAAAAATGTAATTCCATTTAAAAATTAAGTCAAATTTAGTTAGTTTAATTAATTATAATTACAATTTAATTTGAATCCAATGAATTACATTTTAATTTAATTTTAATTAGACTGGTGGCCCTTCAGAGTTTTACAAATTTTATTTTGGGCCCTTTAGTACTGGATCTACACCGTTAATTGAGAGGGCCATTCCAAAATAGTCGTAAGACTTTTAAAGTGGACCAGCTCTGCGGGTCAATATGTGATAGACTCCCCCACACAATGTACTCAGAGGTTCAATACTTTGCCACTGATTACACTATACGCCTACTCTTTTCACCCTAATTTTAAAACAATTACTGGGATTTTTGTGTGAAAAAACACCAACTCTTTGCTGTGATAGTCAGAGTTGGAGATTTAACCCTATGACTTTATTTGTCATTTCATGGATAAATTCCCCTGCTTTGCAGTGATGGTTCCTAAATTCCTAATGCCCTTTTCTGTTCCATGGAAAATCGTATTATAGAGAAGCTATAATAGCTTCTAAACAGCAGAGGGCGTTCCTGCACTTTAGAGACAATAGGTTAGAACAAATAACTGCACCTATGTGAACTGAACTGGTACTCAAAGGGCACACAAACCTTCTTGTGGGCCTCTGTCAGCTGCTATCAAATCCCCCTATTCATGTATTCCTTAGAATGGTGCTCCACTGTTTGTTAAAACAGTACCATGGCCTACAGAGTTGCAAAGCTGGGTCAAATTATGCATCTAAATAAAAAGTCAGACCAGCCTTATGGGGAGATTCCCTCAGTGATGGATTAGGACTTCCTTTTTGTTTTGGGAAAGTTTTGCTTACAGTTCCAGCCTCTCAGCCCATGGGAGTAACTGTAAGACATTTGCTTTACAGTAGGAAGTTTTAAATGGCCTCCTATAAAGCAGAGAAACTTAAAAATGAGAAAACCTTAAGTAGACTATCTCTAGCTCATTCTTTGGCTAATGCAGAATGTCTCTGTGCTTTATTATGTGCTAGACCATTACTAGCATTTCAGAGCAGATGGGAAAGGGACCCCTTACTTCTCAATTGGAAACCACTTAAAAGGAAACCCACTGCGGGTGCCTGTAATAAAGTCCCAAACAGGGGCAGGCTATCAGCACTACCCACTTAATAGGTGCAACGAGCAACTGGTGGACCACACCGAGAATTATAGGCTATTAAGCCAGCAAGGGAGCAATTAAAGGCAGTCTGTGGTGAGCTAGCAACAGAAAATCAACACTCAGACTGATGCACCCAAAGATATCCATTACACCTTTTAGAATTTTGCACCCTTTCAGGAAACACAGTGGATCTTGCTTGGGTGGTTTGCATAATTTCTGCAGACTCCTAACAGACCTTCGAAGATAATTCTATCCAAAAACTATTTGACCTTAGTCAAATTCCAAAGGGGTAGCTGTGTTAGTCTATTGTAGAAAGACAACAGAGTCCTATGGCACTTTTAAAGACTAACAGATTTATTTATCGCATGAGCTTTCGTGGGAGAAAATCCCACTTCAAAGTGTCTGACAAAGTGGGATTTTCTCTCACGAAAGCGCATGCGATAAATAAATCTGTTAGTCTTTAAAATTGCCACAGGTCTCTGTTGTCTATTTGACCTTAGGAGAGTCAGTACAGGGATGAATTTAGCCCAACATTTTTAGCCTCCCTCTCCTTTTGTTTGTAGAGGACTCAAGCCATTACTCACATGCCCACCAGCAAACCCCTCCTACAAGGGAAATGCCGGCTGAAGTCTACTGCACTTCTGCCCCAAAGGGATTTTACACCATTCTCAGTCATTTCTTTAAATGCGTGTATGCAGTGATTAATTTGTGCCAGGTCTGAGCCCCAGCACCTCTAGATGTGGCAGTTCATAGCCCCAGCCACTCTGGGTTTGCTACCTCCATTACAAATATAGAAAAAATTGCTTGAGCCCCAGGCACTTTTTTCATTAGGAAGTAAGCATGGCTTGCATGTCATTGGCAATAACAGCCTCTCCAGCTGCTTGTGCAACGAGGATAGAATTTGGTGAGATTTGAAATTAAGTAAAATCCCAAAACTTTAATTTTGTTAGTGAAAAACTTTTCTTACCACTTTGCCATCTCGGTCCATAAGATGTACCATACGCTAGCACTGCTTGCAGAACACCACACCCCCTAAAATATTCTGTCGGAATCTGAGGGTTTAAGAAACAAACCTGAATGCAAGGTATAAACAGGCCTGCTCTCCTCATTCAGTTTGGGCTGCACCTAGCAGAAAACACTTTGTTGAACACAGCAAAAAGCGAGTAAGGGATGCAAAAAAAGAGATTATCTGCTATGCCACTGAGGTTTTCTCTTTTTGTCCTTCCCCCTCCCTTCCTCAGCCATTACAGGACTAAAGCCAACAGCTATAATGGAACCAACAAGAATTGGAGATTGTCACAGCAGGTGGGGGACCCCATGTGGTCAAGTTTTACAACCAGGGGAAAAGTATAACTCATTTGAGAGGGAAGAGGATCAATATGGGGCAAGAATAAGTGCTTTGGCTGAGCCCTTTAAGGTGAAAAATAATTCTTCTTTATAGTGCCAAGAAACGTGGGCAATTTTCTCTCTCTCCTTTAGCAACCTGATGATGGCTGCCCTCCTCCCAATAACCCCTGAGTAGTGGCCAACTGGCACATAACAGCTGAAACTTCTTCCATGTGGTTGTGAACCTCCCAATATTGGAAGTCTCTTGCCAATTTGTAGTAAAGTTCCACAGCAATTATTCAACTAATCATTGCATGAAGGGGAGAAGGGAGGCAATTAACCATTTTTTTATGGAAGAGAGGGACCCCAATCAATTTTGAGAGAATAGAAAACAGCTCAATTAAAGAGCTGTGTATTAATTTAATGTATCTGAATGGCCCACCTCTTTG
This sequence comes from Pelusios castaneus, assembly GCA_007922175.1. NCBI lineage: Eukaryota > Metazoa > Chordata > Testudines > Pelomedusidae > Pelusios > Pelusios castaneus. Next base: position 2,374,369 of record ML685948.1, read on the forward strand.
GTTGCTGAATCTAATTAGTCTTCAGGAAGGAAAACCCCAAACCCCAAATTTAATTCGATCAGAGCAGGACCTCCTCATCTCCACCTTGAGGGTGCCTGGGGAAGGTCTGTGAGGTAACCAGAAGCATTCCCTTTTTATGATTCAAACAGCTCCCCATTTCAACCTGTCATAGCAGCGATGTGAGTATGTTTAGAGCCAAGAAATGCTCTGGTTCAGTTCGGTGATGGGCATCTCATCTGAAATTTTCACTGAAGAAAACAAAAATTCTAACCCTTCAGGTTGCAAAGATAACTTTCCAAAAGGCCCCACAGAAAGGCTGGGTGGCTGGAGCCTGCAGCTAGGCTGAGATAAAAGCTCTGTTAGAGGTGTGAACTGCCCCAGTTGGTCTCCATGGGGTATTGTAGAGATCCTTCCAATTTAACACTTTCCTGTCTGGTCTGGTTTTTGCCTGCTCCTGTGACAAGTAGCACTAGATGAATGACAGGAAGAAATGTCTTTCACTCATTTTTTGCCTGCCTACGGTATTTGACAGGATTTTTTGTATAGTCAGTTTCACAAGTTTCCTCCTGCTTGTGTGGGTCTTTTCATGGGTATATGAAAAAAGGGAGAAAATTCAAAACTAAAAAGACAGGACATTTCAATTATAAAGTTAAAACCCATGAAAGGAGGAATCCCTAGGCGGGGTTACTGGGTACAGCTAAACAACCAAGGAGTTTTTTTTTAAAGACTAAACTTGTTAGTCTTTAAAAGTGCTACTAGACTCCCTGTTTGTTTTGCTGAACTAGACTAACCCAGCTACCCCATTGGATCTTGGGTACAACTGCTTTTAGCTGCCTTTCAAATTGGCTCATGGTAACATGGCGATACAAGGAGTTACCGGTAATTACTTCACTGCTGGTTCTTTTTGCTGCAACATCAGCCTTTTCTAGGATCATTAGGACAGCATGGGCTTTCAGTGGACTCAATATTTCATTTCCGAATTGGGTCCCCTCCAGATATGGGGTGCCCAAACAATCCAGAAGAATGGAATTTTGTCAGTCTATGGCAGCAGTTGGATGGGGCTGCAATAATAGTAAGGTTTTTCTTTTATACATTAGTGGATTCCTTATTTGGGAGAAATACTGAAGCACAGTGAATGTTAGTGAAGCAGCATTCTGTTCCCCATTTCTGTCAATGAGAACCTCTCTGCTGACGTCAGTGGGAGCTGAATCCGGCGGCTAGATACTTACACGGATTGAATCAATTGTTAAAGTCAATAGATAGATGCCAATTGACTTCAACAGGCTTTTGTTTTTTTATCAGACCCTAATACCTTGGCTAGACAGCCAACAGAGATGTGTTCCTCAGAAGCAATCTGGAGAATTTACTTTCTGTTTTCTAATTCATTTTTCAAGTTTTTCTTCAACTAAAATATTTCAAGCCTGTGAGGACGTATTATTCCTACCAAACGTATCCTTGTTACTAGCTGCCTCCTCCTTCTATTTAGTGCTGTCTGTCTCAAGCAGGATTTCAGTTTCATGCAATGGAGATGCCTTTGAAATTTATTAGAGGTGCACCTGAGCTGCTGCAGGGGTCAGACTTTTCCTGTTTACATGCAGGCTTTTAGTTTGAGGGAGAGACCGGAAGTTAGGATCTGAACTGGGGGTGGGGGCGCAATAGGCCAATGTTTAAAAGTGTGTGTGTGTGGGGGGGGGAAATAAGTGTGTGTGCTGGTGCTTTCAGTCACATGCCTACGATCCACTAAAGAGTCTCTTTACTTCCAGGAAAGGCTTGAATTTTAGTAAAACTTCATGGTAGAGCCTTTTTTTGTTTTGGTTTGGTTTTTTAATGTGGTGCATTTGTGTGCTGCAATTACATTTTCCAATTCCTGGCTAGAGTAGTGGGGGGGCTGATGAGATTACACAGGGCTAATATAATTAAAGGTGCATAATTACATTATTCTTAATTTTACTTCTGTAATGATTTGCTTTACAATGGAGTTTTCCTTAGACATTGATTTTCAAGTAGCTGGCCTGTATCTCTAGTTTAAGGCAATGTCCAAGGGGTGGGGTTAGTCTGACACCCTCTATCACATCACATGTGTGTTTAGCTTTAAGCCAGTCACATCACCTTGATACCAGCCAACTGTCTACTTGAGTATTTTGATTTTTCAATTTCTTTTGGGCAAAGGCTTGATACATTAATATAAACTACATTTCCCTCTGGAAAACAACTTACAACCACTTTCCTAATTCCTCCCCCATTATAAGTTCTTCCTCAGATAATTTTAACAGTTCCAGTCAAACCAAATAACTTTAGCTTTTCAACCCTCAGCTTCAGTCAATAACCACCTCACTTTATGACCCTTTGGAATTGCCCCCACCTCCTTTAACTTCTAATTGTGTCAATTTTGACTCACTCCAGCATAATGGCTACTAACTGGAAAGAGCAGTGTTCTGGGCCTAACATAAAAGGGCCTGATCCAACCCCCCCGAAGTCAATGGGAAACGTCAATGGAGAGTTTTGTCCCTGCTTTTAAAGAGAAGGTGGTTCACTAAGGGTTAACTTTTATGGGCGTTTGTTTTCGGTTAGAGCTGCAGATTAACACCCTCTCTTCTATCTGTGGGTACGCACGTATTTTGCACTGAAACACACGAGTCAATTTGGTTTTGTTGAGGAGGGCCCCTGCTCCCGTCCTGTCCATATTTTTAATGCATTCCCAACTATAGCCATAAAAGTAGTGAATCATTATGGTAATAACACGATTTTCACCCTCTAATTTTGAGATTTTTAAAACAATCCATTTGGCAGGTTTTCATCTGATCTCCCCCTATTCACAACCCAGCAAGATCAGAGGAGGGGGAATATGGGTGTTAACACTGGGACAGCTCTGCAGGACAAGGTTTGTTCTTTCTCCCCACTATTTGGGTGAAGTCATTAGTCAAGCCATGCATATGCTAGGAAAAATGCACTGGTTTCTCCCTCTAGATTTTAAATCACTGGCAATGCCAAATGTAGATGCATTTAAAGCCCATGTTGACACTCTTAAATGGGTCCATCCCTTTCTTAAATCGACTTAGCTTGAGGGTCAATTCAGTGCTGTTCCTTTGGAACATGGGGTTTGGTATTAAAAATGTATTGGAGTGTAAGCTGTATAAGAACACTTCCCTGTTACTGATTATTCCTCTCTTCTTCTCTCTGCATTTTTAAAACACTTTGAATCTGATCTCTTTCAAAATAGCAGTTCGCCATGACATTTACCCTCCACTCTGCAAAGAGCATAAATTCGGATTTAATCAGATCTGAATAGTTTTCTTTTAATGCCTGCAGAGGGCGACGCTGACCCAATTTGGAGAGAACCCAGGGAGCCTCTGTTCCACTTAGGGGTGCATTTGTTGGGGGGAGAGGAGTATTTTTTCGGTAAAAAGTTTTATGAAATAGATCAACCGCTAAAATCGAATCAATTCAAGGGGTCTGCGCTTGTCCACCGACCCTTTCCTGGATCAATGACACTACCAGAAGATGCCTGTGAGCAGATTATTTGATGGCTTTTCACTTTAATTTCTATCGCCTCGTAAACTCCCCTTTCAGGCTAGCTCGGTTTTATTGTCTTCCCTGTTCTATTTCCCCCGGCCCCCATGCTTAATGATGTGCAGATACCCATCTAGCAGCACCTCGGGTCTCCTCTCAGACATCTGTATCACCAGCCCAAAGTACCCCCTCTGGGGATCCAGCCTCGGGCTGAGCCCTCTTCCAACCTCTCGCCAAGGGCGTCCTCGGCCCTCACCTGCTGTCCCCGGAATGCGGAGGGTGCAGGTGGCAGCTGGTTGACACGTGTGCGGCCCGGGAGAGGACGGGCAGTTCATACAGGTACTGGGCTGGGGGCTGATTCCGCTTCTGGGGAGAGTCAGCTGGGATGTTCAAAGGAGATCTGGATTGAACCTCCCCCTCCCCCCAGTCCATGGCACCGCGGGGACCCAGAGCCTGCCGGGCTTCTGCCGTGTGAGCGAGGGGGCGCTGCCTGTGGGTCCGGCCCGTAGCAAGCTCGGAGCCAGAGTCCGCGTCCAGACAGCAGTGGCTGCGGCTTCCAACGGGGGGCGCCTCCCGCCAATTCGGATTGGACGCTCCACGCCTCAATTCGGATAGAATGCCAAGGCAGCGGGGGCCAGAGCCGAAGCGGCGGCCGGCCATTGGCTGCCCGCTGACAAGGGGCGGGTCGTCTCGCCCCCTTCCCGGGCCCATATGAGCCGGCGCGGGCCGCGGGCGGTGAGTTCGCTGGGGCTCGGCTGGCTGCGGGGCGGCCAAGATGCCGCGCTCCTTCCTAGTGAAGAAGCACTTCTCGGCCAGCAAGAAACCCAACTACAGCGAGCTGGAGAGTCAGAGCGGTGCGTGTCCCCGGGCGCGGGGCGGAGGGGGAGCGGCCGGCCCGGGCGGTGTGTCCCGGGCACGGGGCGGAGGGG
>ML685949.1:13003-33597 GCA_007922175.1 Pelusios castaneus
TTTGCACCATCACTTGGAGGTTTAAAATTTGATAGAACAGTCAGGAACATTGGGTACATATACACTGCAATAAAAAAAACCTGTGGAACAGCTGTGGCTCAAGGAGCTTGGACTGTGGGGCTGTATAAATGTTTGGACTTGGGCTAGAGCCTGAGCTCTGAAACCTTACGAACCCGCAGAACAAGGGTTCCAGCCTGATCCCAAACTACTACATGGCAATTTTTAATCTCACAGCCTGAATCCATGAGTTCGGGTGAATTGATACTGACTCTGAGACTCAGTCCTGCGGGTTTTTTATTGCCATGTAGAGTTACCCTTAGATATACAAGTAAAAGGTGCATTGGAAATGCAAACAATTAATGGATGTACTCCTCCAACTATTACAAAACAAATTCGATTCAACTGCACAAGATCTGAGAAACCCATGCACTTAGGGTATACCTCATGAACAGTGAAATACAGCTTTCTGATCTGGGCAAAGGTGTATGAAGAAGAAAGCAATGGTGGGGTTGATGGATCACACAGGCCATTACTCCCTGCAGAGTAAGGGAGGTGCGAAAGTAACCATGAAATGGCTCTACTATTTAAGTAAAGGATCCACCCAGAGCCTGTTGTAGGAAAAGGTACCTAATTAATGGAAATGATTCTAGAACATAGTCCAGAAACACTAGTGGCTGTCCACATCTATCATTGATATTGTCTCAACCAAATACCACCTCAGTCATCCAGTGTGAGAGGAAACATATAATCTAATTAAAGTTAAACAAATTACTGACTGGCTTTGATTTATTAACAAATATGCAAATTTAGATTTACAAATACTAACCCAAAATGGAAAATGATCCCCTGAATTCTGAGAATATATGGTAAGGATGTTTTATTAATATGCTGCCATTTCTCTCGTGTCTCTAGACGCGAGGTTCATGAGGCTAGTGCAGAGCTGGTCAGGAATTGTCTGGTAGTAATGGATGTATGGTGAGTAATTTTTATGCTTAAGTAAATGACATGGCTCAATGCTGAGTCAAAACACTAGTTAGCGGGATGCATACCGCTGAGGCACGCATTACTTAGTAGAGCTATTAGTGATCAACAGTTTGTGACTGATGCACTGGAGATGACGGCACCAGGATGAATCCAGGCAGCCCAATTAGGTTCTCGGTGGCCTACTCCATCCCTGCTGCTCCAAGAGCTAGGTACTGATTAGTGATTTCAGTGAGTGCTCACAGTGTTAGTGATTCAGCCTCTAGGATCACCTTCAAGCTGCTGTCCAGGTGTCCTTCCAGCTAAGCAGCCCTCTCATGATCCTCTCCTCTCTGCACTGACAATCTGAGCCATTGTCTCAGGAAGAAATTGCATCTTACGTTGCCACCAGGAGGATCTGGTTGGAAACTGATTGTTTGATTAGGTGGGAAAATCACAGGCTATGTCTATACTTACAAAAGCTAGTTCGAATTAGTTAATTCGAACTAACTAATTCATACTAATTTTAGTTAGTTTGAATGAACTTAATTCAAACTAGCATGGCCCCACTAGAATGCTAGTTCGAACTAGCCATGGCCATGCAGGGCACTTGCTTAGTTCAAATTAGTCAGTTGCATGAAGGTCAATCTGCCAATTAGTTCGAACTAATATGGCCACATTGACTTAATTCAAACTAACTATTTCGAATTAAGGGTTAGTTTGAACTAAGCAATCAAATTTATTAGTTTGAATTAAGGAAGCCCTTAATTTGAACTCATGAAAGCCTAGTGTGGCCAAGGCTTAAATTAGTTCGAATTAAGGAAGCTTAATTCGAACTAACTTGCAAATGTAAACATAGCTCCACTGTTCCTGGTTGGTCAAGATTCCTGATGTTGATTGGCTCTAATAAAGTCTTGCTGATTGGTCAGCTTTTCTCTCCAGTACAGGACATTCCTTTTCAATCCTGCCAGCTGCCTGTCTATCTGCTGCTTTTCCCAAGATTTAGTCCTAAATATGTGGCTGGTGCCTTATAAATACCTGGGTGGGTAGATTATATAAAACCAGGTTAGGCCTAATTAATTATGCTTCCTATAACCTCGTTTTAATTAGCTAGACCTCTTGTAATGTGGATATTTTCATAGATATCACTTGAGCCAAGGTTCTGATCAGAAGTGAATAGTTTTTACTTGGCATTTGTTGCCATGATTTGGTCTATGAACAAACATTTTCTCCAATGTACTCATTATTGGAACTCTGCTTCTGAAGCACTTCAGGAAAAAATTTTGGTGTAGATTGTTTGTATATAGTTAACTGTATTTGAGACAGGTTGATGCATACTACCAGATTTATAGAGGTGGTAGACACATAAACATGCAGATAGATGCCTGGTAGGATTTCAAAAGAACCTGAACAAGTTAGGCACCTAGCTCTCAGGGTCAAACTCATTTAGGCTCATTTTAAGAATTTTCCAGAGTGCTTATCCCAATCATTAGATGGCCAAATATCTTTGAAAATCTTGCCCACGGGTTACATGATTTCATTCCCTGGCTGGATGGGGGCAGCTCCACAGAGATCTGCTATGTAAATACTCATATTTACATACTAAAGTTTTTTCTCTTGGTAGTCTGAAGCTTGCTTAAAATGAGCAAACAACCTCACCGACTAGAATAGTATTGAAAAGTCAGTACAAAGGAGGCACAGTCAAAGCAAATGGAGTAGGATTTTTTGGGGTGAATATTCGTGGGAGGGGAAAAAGTCATTTGTCTCCCCCCCTAGATACCACATGTGGCTGTTTCTCTCTTTTTGCTTTTAAACATGAATCAGATAAACTTAGCTGTTGCTCTCACTGAGACAAAAGCTATAATGTAAGGTGTTCCTACTCTTACTACTCATGTAAAAATCAATTTACATTTTTCATAACTATGCTAATAAGAAAACATTGATTTGTTTAGGATGGACACAGAAGCAGTGCACAGAGCAGGGCATGCTCTGGGGAGAAGCATCTGAGGGCTGGGGCTTGTAGTGCCAACAGCACAGAGCAGCAGGCATCCCCAGTTCAGCCCAAAGGCAAAAAACAGGAATAGGGCAGAGAGCTGATTGCAAATCAGACAGTGCTGCCAGGTGCCACCTTTGCAGGGATCTCTCCCAGCCTCAGCTGGAAGACACTGACTACAGGGTACTGTACCAAAATGTTTTGTTCAGGGTAACTAATAATCTACATTCCTGATGTGTTCATATATTTGAGGTTTTACTGCAGTCTCTTTGAGAGCTCCAAGTAGCATCTGAAATACATATAGTGGATTGTCACTCTCTGGATATCTGGCCCTGAATCAATTCTAAAAGTAGCCAGAACAAAGAATGTTGACATGGAAAGGAATTCTAATTTGGTTTTTTTTTCCTCTCAGACCTGAGCTCATAGACCCCAAACCAGGAGCCTTGGCTTCACAAAACCAGAACTGACTCAATCAAAGCATGGAGTTAGTTACTGTTAGTTGAAGAAACCATAGGTTATCCCTAAAGAGAACATTTACACTGAGGGATACAAAAATCAGCCAACAAAGAACATGCAATCAATGCTACAGAGCACAATGATGCAAACAATTTAAAGTTTAAACTGCTGCTTTATAATCTCTATGCTGCCTGTATGGTTTTGTTATCTATATATGTTATACAGAACACCTAAAAATAGACTTAATGATGAGATCCTCTTAATATTAGAAATGGGAACTAGGAATACAAGCTTGGCTTAAGTCGACTTAATTTGCCCTGCGTCTACACTACACTTTGCTTAAGTCGACTTAATGAAAATAAGTCGACTTTATTAAACCTGCTTTTTACTCAACCTAAGGCTTAATTCGACTTTCTAAAGTCGAATTAAGCCAGTGTAGCCCTGGGGTAGCCCTAAGTCGACTTAGGGCTACCCCAGGACTACACCAATGCCCTCCCTGCCGGGGGGGGGGTAGAGGGGGAGCCTGGCATGTCCCCCAAAGGGCAGGGCATGTGGACACGGTGTGACACTGTCTGGATTTAGGGAAGCATTTATGATATTATTTTCTATGGATATCTCATAAATGCTATAATCCATAGGAACTATGTTATGTTTGGTATCAATAGAAAGGTAGTAATTTGCTGGGAATGATGATATGGTTTATGTCTAGGAATTCTATTTCGATTAGAAGTTAAGAATTTGATGTTATATCCATACTTTAACTTGTATCCTTTTGGACAAATGCCTTAGACGGGAGGGTGTGAACAACCATTGTCTCCTTAATGGCTCATCAGGATACTCCCTGGGACCATATCATCTGGTAGATTCCTTAACATTACTACCTTTCTATTGATATCAAACATGACATAGTTCCTATGGATTATAGCGTTTATGAGATATCCATAGAAAATAATATCATAAATGCTTCCCTAAATCCAGACAGCATCACACACAGGGCTCTGCCTTGCCAGGGTCCCTGTACTCCTTTGCCCCAATGTACACAGGGAGTGCCCCTCCCGCCACTGTGGACCTGCCCAAGGTCCCCCTAGCCCCACAAAGTCGACCTAGAGCATCCAGTGTGGATGCTCTAGGTCGACTTTGTAAAGTCCCCTTTAAGTCGACTTTAATTTTAAGTGTAGACACACTAAGTCGACTTAACTAAGTTAGTTAAAGTCGACTTAAAAGTGCAAGTGTAGACATAGCCATACACACCAACCATGCTATGTAGTTTCTCAACTAGTGAATCCAGGCACACACCCTCTATGGAGCCCCATCCCAGAAATAACTACTTACATACACAGCATACATCACATCACCACGGATATATTATAAACACCACAAGTCACATAGTTTATAAAACACTTTGCAGACATTATAAATGTCTCAGATCACCTATAGACTTAGTGTTTATAGTCACTAAAATGCAGATATATAGATATCAACTGGAACATGAGATTAGAAAATGTTGTTACAATGCTAGACTATACCAGTAAATGGCTCCAATTTCTAAAAGTAACCATTTTAGTGTTACCGTGTCTGATTGTCCATTTTGAGCTACCTTTGACCAGAATTTCAGTGGCACTAAGGCTATGTCTACACTTGAAAATTTAGGTTGACTTAACTAAGTCGACTTAGTGAGTCTACACCTAAATTTTAAGTTGACTTTGGGGGGTTCTTACAAAGTCCACCTCGAGCGTCCACCCTGGACGCCTAGGTCGACTTCTAGGGGGATCTAGGGTAGGTCCACAGGGGCAGGGGGGCACGCCTTGCCCAGTGCCAGAGGGCTCAGCCTTTGCCCCATTGTACATAGGTATAATGGGGCAAAGGGGGACAGGGACCCTGGCAGGGCATAGGGGCAGGTCTCTGCCCTGCCCTTTGGGGGGGGCATGCCAGGCTCCCCCTGTGCCCCTCCCCTGGCAGGGAGGGCATTGGTGTAGTCCTGGGGTAGCCCTAAGTCGACTTAGGGCTACCCCACGTCTACACTGGCTTAAGTCGACTCTAGAGAGTCGACTTAAGCCCTAAGTCGAATTAAAACAAGGTTTAATAAAGTCGACTTAATTTTCATTAAGTCGACTTTATTTTCCTTAAGTTGACTTAAGCAAGTTGCTTAAGTCGACTTAAGGAAACTGTAGTGTAGACGCAGGGTAAATTAAGTCGACCTTAAGCAACCTTAAGTCGACTTAATTTACAAGTGTAGATGCAGCCTGAGTGCCTGCAGCCCCATTTACTTCTGTTGGAGAGGCAGGTTTTCAACACTCTAGGAAAAAATAGGCGTCAGTCGTCTGAAATTTGAATACCAAGAATATGAGGCACTTAACATCCTTTGAAAGGCTCGAACATTCAAAGTAGGAGAAGCAGCTGATGTCAACTGTAGTTAAGGTTGCCCAACATTTCCCATTACAAGGCCTGTTTTCAGTTGATTATAACATTGCCAAACTGAACAATGTAGTTGAAGTTTTCCATGCTGGGCGTCTGCCTCAGGCTAACTGCATTTAAAAAACTTCAACAGGAATGATTCAGCCCTTCCTGTGACAAGAGTAGGTAAAAGTACATGGTTGTACCTGTGGTTTTCTTTTTTAAAACCTCATAGGTTGCTCAGTGAGAAACTCTAGTTTAGTTCTGCCATGCTTTGGAGCAGGACTAATATTTTGGCCAGGGTGTCACCATGTGTCAGGAAAGTGCCTCTTGTCTGTCTTGTGGAAAAACTGCCCATTTAGGCCAAGTCATAAATCCTTCCAAAAACTCAGATTGCATGTGGTCTGCAGAGACTTGTGAGCATCTGGCAGCTGAATTCTCTGAAGATTCTTTCTGCACTGAGCAAGCTCCACAGAAGGGAGACTGTCTCTTGTGTGCCGTCAGTGCTCCAGCTTTTGGAGGCCAGGCAGTATAGAGGAGGATGCAGCCTGAGTGAAATGCCATGGGGACAAGAGCTGGACCAGGGTGTGGTTGAGTGAGGAGAAGAAGAGCTTGGGTTAGAGCAGTGGTTCCCAATCTTTTCAGTAACACGGCACACTTCAGTGAGACAAACAATTCCATGGCACACCCACTTTTTCCAGCTGAATGTATTGCTTATAAACGTCACATTTACTTAGATTTACTGTGATTAAGGTCTTACTAGAGAGGTTTGCAACACAGTGTATACAACAAGCTAAAGAAGGATCAAATGCGTTAATGTTGCAAATCCACCGATAAAAAATACACATCTCAATATTGCCCCTTGGCCATCTGTGTTTAAATTTTCACATTTTAGAACTGAAAGACTGATATCTTGCTTTTAATTCAATGATTAACTTTCACACATTTAATGAGTTGTAATTTTGGTTGGATAGAATATTGTTTAAGATTAAACGATTTTTATTTTACATTGATTTTCATTACCTTTGTACAAAATTTCATCGCACACTTGGACAGTTCTCACGGCACACCAGTGTGCGATTGCACACTGATTGACAACCACTGGGTTAGAGACTAGTCTAGGAGCTGAGGAATGGGAGTAGAGGGAAATAAAGACAACACTGTGACAGGGAAGAAAGGACAGAACAGGTCCTGAGCAGTGAGTTGGTGCCCACTAGAATACACTCCCTCCCAGAACCTGGGATGAAACTTAAGGTTATGGAATCTCACTGTTCTTCTGTCAAAAAATATTTGTGAAACCCACTAGCAAAGGAGCTCAGCTGCCTCTACTGCTGGTCCACAAAGAACATGACAACCTACTATTGCTATCAATCTAAAAGCTACAATCTTACTGATGACGTGACTGTCAGTATGGTGACACGATAGAATTTCTATTTTTTTCAGTATGATTTTAAAAACCTAGTAAATTACAATTAAAAAAAATTAACACCATGTTAGAAGAATATCAAGGTTGCAAGGTGAAACATTTAATACTTTGCCTACGCAACCTTAATTTGGCCTTTTGTGCATATTTATTATGATACAGGTGTGTGTGTTGGGTTTTTTTAAATTACATGATCTTATCCTGGTTTTTCCACAGAATAACTTGCCTCCTTCAGTGTACTATAAGGATATGCTCTGGTTATGAATCGAGTTGTGTACTGCAAGGTATCTGTGAGAACGCTGTGTCATTTATTGCAGAAGTTGGAACAAGTTTAATGAATGAGGCAGAGCACAGTGAGAAGAGAAAGGACAGTGCGCTGAAAAAAGCAGGTAATGCTGTAATGAAGAAATTCATAGACTTTAAGGTCAGAAGGGACCAGTACGATCATCTAGTCTGACCTCCTGCAAAATGCAGGCCTCAGAACCTCACCCACCCACTCCAGCAATAGGGCCACCAACCTCTGACTGGGTTATTTACCTCCTTAAATCATGATTTAAGGACTTTAAGATACAGAGAATTCACTGGTAGGTGAGCCATGCCCTGTGCTACAGAGGAAGGCGAAAACCCCCCAGAGCCCAGGCCAATCAGCCCTGGGGGAAAATTCCTTCCCAACCCCAAATATGGCGATCAGTTAAACCCTGAGCACGTGGTCAAGTCTCAACAGCCAGTCACCCAAGAAACAATTCTCTGTAATAACTCGGAGCCCACCCCATGAACCCTCCCTTCATAGGCCACTTGTATATCCACCACCCGTAGCCAAAGATCAGTCAGTTTCCAAAACAGGCTATCTGATCATACCATCACCTCCATAAATTTATCGAGCTCAGTTTTGAAAGCAGTTATGGTTTTTCCCCCACAACTCCCCTTGGAAGGCTATTCCAGAACTTTACTTCTCTAATGGTTAGAAACCTGCATCTAATTTCAAGCCTAAATTTCTTGGATAGTTTATAACCATTTATTCTGGTGTCCACATTGGTGCTGTACTCAAATAATTCCTCTCCCTCCCTGATATTAATCCCTCTGTTGTATTTATAGAGAGCAATCATATCCCCCCTCAACCTTCTTTTGGTTAGGCTAAACAAGCCGAGCTTCTTGAGTCTCCTCTCAAGGCAGGTTTTCCACTCCACAGACCATCCTTGTAGCCCTTCTCTGCACCTGTTCAAATTAGAATTCATTCTTTTTAAACATGGGGGACCAGAACTGCACAAAATGTTCCAGATGGGGTCTCACCAGTGCCTTGTACAGCAGCACTAACACCTCCCTGTCTCTATTTGAAATACCTTTCCTGATGCATCCTAGAACCGCATTAGCCTTTTTCACGGCCACATCACATTGGCGGCTCATAGTCATCCTATGATCAACCAGTACTCCCAGATCCTTCTCCTCCTCAGTCCATTCCAACTGATGCGTCTCCAACTTCTAGGAGAAATGCTTATTATTTGTCCCTAAATGCATGACCTTGCACTTCCCATTATTAAATTTCATCCTGTTCCTGATACTCCAGTTTACAAGGTCATCCAGATCTTTCTGTATGGTATCCCGATCATTCTCTGTATTGGCAATACCTCCCAACTTGGTGTCATCCGCAAACTTTATTAGCACATTCCCGCTTTTTGTGCCAAGGTCAGTAACAAAAAGGTTAAATAAGATCAGTCCCAAGACCGATCCCTGAGGGACTCCACTGGTAACCTTCCTCCAGCTTGGCAGTTCACCCTTCAGTGTGAGCCGCTGTAGCCTCCCTTTTAACCAGTTCCTTATCCACCTTACTATATTCATATTAATCCCCATCTTCTGTAACGTAACTAATAACTCCCTATGTGGAACTGTATCAAATTCCTTGCTGAAATCTAAGTAAATTAGGTCTACTGCATTTCCTTTATCTAAAAAAATCTGTTATCCTTTCAAAAAAGATCAAGTTGGTCTGGCACGATCTCCCTTTTGTAAAGCCATGTTGTATTTTTATCACAGTTACCATTATCCTCTATATCCTTAAGTACTTTCTCCTTCAAAATTTTCTCCAAGACCTTGCATACTACCGAGGTCAAATTAACAGGCCTGTAGTTACCCAGATCATTTTTATTCCCTTTCTTGAAAATAGGAACTATATTAGCGATTCTCCAGTCATACGGAACAACCCCCGAGTTTACAGATTCATTAAAAATCTTTGCTAACGGGTTGGCAATTTCATGAGCCAGTTCCTTTAATATCCTCAGATGAAGATTGTCTGGGACCCCCAATTTAGTCTCATCCAGCAGCTCAAGTTTGGCTTCTACCTCAGGTCATTCATTCATTCTGTCCCTGCCTGTACTTTGAACATATAAAATGATACATCATGCTAAATACTCTGTAAAATCAGGCCCTAGGCATCTCAGATTGGGCACCTGAAATTCATGGACATCCATGGTTTAGTTTAACCTTTCTGTATTTTAGTTCTCCACTTGCAAAAGGAGAACAATACCATCCCTTCACCTCAAGATGCAGCTCAGCTTTGCACAGGGTTGTTGTGCAAATAAAATGCATACATGTTTGTGAAGCACTCAAGAAACTATAGTAATGACCACCATAACAATGTCCTTGAGGAAACTAATAATTCTGTCTTCAGATCAGGGTTTGAATAGTGTCATAGGGCCATGCAGTGAATGAAAATGAAACAAAATATTGAATAGCTGCTCATTCAGTGAACACAATCCATCCTGTACAATGAATGAGGCAGGGGTCCTGTGGAAAAAATATGTGATCATTTAAGAGCTAAACACAATGCATACCCACAAAGGTTGAATTAGATTGAGTGGGCAATCTTAATTTTGACGTGTCCTAATTTGTGTGTGCTTGACTTTGCAACCTTTACTTTCTTTTAATGTATTTTTTTATATGTAATAGAATATATAGAACATAGAATACAGTGTAAAGATTCAGAATAAATTTTCTTTGCTTTTGGTTTTGCTTAGACACCACAGTGATGGGAACAGTAAAAATAGAAATACAATAGAACCTCAGAGATACAAACACCAGATTTACTAGCAGACCAGTTAATCACATGCCTCATTTGGAACTGGAAGTATGCAATCAGGCAGCAGCAGAGACACAAATAAACAAAAAAAGAAGCAAATACAGAGATAATCATAAACCACTAAAAAAAAAAAAAGAAGAAGGAAAGCAGCATTTTTCTTTTGCATAGTAAAGTTTCAAAACTCTATTAAGTCACTCTTTGGTTGTATACCTTTGAAAGAACACATGCCATTTTGTTCGGAATTATGAAGAACGTCCACTCGTGAGATGTTGGTAATTCTGAAATCCTACTGTAGAAATAAATTCATATTAAGGTTTGATAGAGGAAGGTAGAAACAATATTATTTTTCCAGACCTTTTTGTTAATCTAATCACTTAATTTTAAGCATTTAAACAGATAAATTTTTTAAAAATTGTGTGGAAAGGAATTCATTTATATATCTAAACTATTAGTATGTTTCATTAACAGATTTGTATTACGTGGTATTTTTACCTGTTTTGATTTTAGAAAAGAACTTTCTCATCCATATAGTATTCCCATTTAAATCTCTTTCCTAGGATATGTTTGTTTTCATCTTTTTTAAGAGCTATTCCTAGAGATCAGACATTCTTTGTATCTAAATTAAGATGTATCTGTTCACCTTAAAGATGCTGCTTGTCATTATCTTCTGAAAGCACACACTTTCTCAATTTTTCAATGTAAGTGAATATCAGTTTCTCATTTGTAATACAAAATATCACTCTAAATGTATTTAACTTCTATTCATTTTGTACACATTTAAGTAGTTAGAAAAAATTCCCTTTTTTTGAGCTAAAGGTGCTAAACAGTAGTAAGTTGTAAAAATAAAAAAAAATCGAAATTCAGTCATTTGATAATTAGATTATTTTTCAAAAATAAACACTGTCTTTACAATAAAATAGAGGTTGAAACTCTACCATTCTTAAATGGAGCAGTATTTCTGTTTAATGTGAATTGCTAAGCCAAAAAATGGGGTTGCCCTTTACTATCCCTTTTAGATGTTTCAGCACAAGCTCATTGTGGTGGTTTGTCTCAGTGGTCTTAAAAATATATACCTCTTTTTTTCTTTTAATAAGGAATATTAGGTGCATGCTTTTTTTCTCTTTGCTCCATGGTCTGTGTAAAATCTTGGGATGACCTGAACAGTGGAACAGTGACAGCACGTGAATCTGTAACTTAAATTGAGATCTTCCTATGCACACTGTCTAAAAAGAATATTATTCTGCAAACAGTTAAGCATGTGAGTAATTTTACTTAAGTAAGTAATCCCATCACCTGTTGTTACTCAGATGTATTTCAAGATTTAGGAGCTATGATCTTGTCTGCGCTAGTGAAATTAGTTCCTTGTATTTCAGCAGCTGCCACAAACCATACTAAGCTAATAGAGACAAGGCTCAAGCGTTTTGCAATGTTTTCACCATAGGTTTAAAAAGAAACTAAGCCTTGTCTACAGAGGAATAATGGCAACCCCCAGCATTAAAAAATAATCAGAGGCTCAAGCAATAAATAAATAATAATATAATGGGTTTATTTTATTTTCTGGTTTTTGACTTCACATTTTCCAACTTTTTTTTTCTGAAACAGCAAGGGCTAGAAGTGTACACCGGATTTAATGGATACTTTGGAATATTTAATACTAGTTATGATGATTTACTTAGTTGTTACAGAAGTAAGTTTTAGTTTTAATCCAGCCACAGATGAAATTACAAACGAAGGACTCCCCAGAGGAACTATTAGAGTTGCAAAGGATTTTTAAAACATTTTATAATGCTTCTTTATTGCCAAAAGCATAAACATAAAAATATTAGTTGATAAAATACAATAAAATATACTTAGTCTTACATAAAACCATATACAATTAACTGATTAAAAACCAAACTATATTCTATAAAACAATAAGTAACTTATTCTTACACTCCCTTAGGATAAAGATGTTGAGATGAGGAGTGTAGGCTCTAATAATCTTAAACTAACTTAACTAGAACTAAAATAAAATAATAAAGCAAAGGATAAGCTGTGGGTCTATGAAGATGCTGAGCTTAGGCAAGATGACTTCAGAGTGAAAGATATGGAAGCTTCATAGCTTACCAGATTTTAGAATTTTAAATCCCTTTTTTTTCTTACATTACATACTTTACACCTTTATACCCCTTTTAAAAGTAAACTAAATTATTTCATTCTTCCTTACCTAAATATGGGTTTTTACCCCATAAATTGTCAGGGTACCTTCATATTATTGGTTACAGGGTTCATGTGTCTAATTGACATATTTTTCCTATCAGAATATTTCATGTCACCTTTTCACTTTTTTGTTTATGAATTTTGTGGGTTTTGTGGTGTTTTATCGAAATGTCAAATGCCTCGCTTAAAGTTGTTCACCTTTCACCTATATTATATTAGGATTCAGTATTCCCAGATTACAGGAAAACAAAACCTACCTTTTGATAAATTTAACCTATTTTAGCTTTGTGAGTGGGTGTGGGTAAAAAAATTATTTCTTACAGACTCATCCTGGAAATTTTTACAATAAGGCCTGTAGATTTTTTGCATTTTAGCAACTAAAAGTTATGCTAACTTATCTAGTTACACTAAGTATATTTCTATAAAATTAGGATTTTTTAAAACATATTAAGAGGTGTGTGTGTGTGTGTGTGTGTGTGTATATACAAGCTAAGCATAGATATAAGCAAAGGCTACAGAAGCTTGCTTTTTAAAAAAAATTGAAAACTGAGATTCTCATAGTTCCAGCTGTGGAGACTTAAGAAAAAAAAACCTAACGTTTTTGCTTAATCATTACCTCACAATGTTCCAATAGTGCTTAAATCTTTGCTACCACTAGTGTAGCTGCAAGGCCAAAAAGGGCTTGCCTACATTAGAAAGTAGTACTGCTTCAACTTACACTTCCCTGCCTTTATTTTCCCCCCATTCTGTAAGATTCCCATCTTCAAAGCATCTGACGAAGTGGGATTTTCTCCCATGAAACCTCATGCGATAAATAAATTTGTTAGTCTTTAAAAGTGCCACAGGACTCTTGGTTCATTTTGCTGAACTAGATTAACAGGGCTACCCCTTTGGAATTTATGCTTCAATTATCTCATTGTCGTTAAAGCAGGGCTACCCCCTCTCATGATGATGCTGTTATGTTGGTAAAAAAGATACTGTATACTGTACAGGAAAGAGAATAACTATAAATTGCCTTTGTACCATTGATATAACCATCTCAGTTACAATAAATAAATAAATCAGACCCCTAACCAAAACAGATCTACCTGGTAAAACTTTCCACTGTAGACCAGGCTTAAAAAAATCAACTTATTTTCCTCAAGTGGGAAGAGGGACCACTGACGGCTTGTGTATTATTCAGAATTCTTCTGCCTCCCCACTCCCATGATCTTGCCAAAGACCTCCTGCAGAGAGTGAGGCCTTGTACACGCGATCAGTTTATCGCGCATTAAAACTCATTACCGCGTGATAGCAACAACGGCGTACACACGTGCAACAGGGCTGTTGCGCGTTAACTGCCTTGTTGTAGCGCAATACAAAAACCACCTCGACGAGGGTGCGGAACAGCTGTTGCGCTTTTGGGCTCGTGTGTATGCTTACAGCGCAATGACCGGCCTCCGGAACTGTCCCAGCATTCCAAAGTCGTCCTCTCTGGTCTTCCCCCCCACCCGCTCTGTGGCCATGACGAAACTGTCCCCGCCCTGCCCTGAACTGATTCCCGGGATTTTCAAATTTCTTGTCTGTTTCACTTCCTGCTCTCTTCCTCGTGGAGTGTACTTGTGCTCTGATCATCAGTAGCAATGGCGGCCCGCCGTGGAAGATGCGCACCCCTTTGGAGCACGGCAGAGGTGCTGTACCTGATCAGCATCTGGGGACAGTCCACTGTGCAGGCGCAGCTACACGGCAGCAGGAGGAATTATGACACATTTGGCATAATTTCTCGGGCCATGTCAGAGAAAGGGCATGATAGAGACGCAGTGCAGTGCAGATCAAAGGTGAAGGAGCTCAGAATAACCTACCACCGACCGAAGGAGGCAAACCGCCGTTCCGGATCAGCGCCTGCTACATGCAGGTACTACAAGGAAATAGAAGCCATCCTCAGTGGGGACCCCACAACCACTGCCAAGAGTCCCGTGGACACATCAGCCCCCCTTCATCCAGTGATTGCCGGAGCCGAGCAGGATGAGGACGTGATCGAGGAGGAGGAGGAGATGAAGGATGACCTGGAGGAAAGCGCAACCGCGTGTAGCCAGGAGCTCTTCAGCAGCCCCGCTGAGACGTCCACCCAAGGCTTGAACTGCAGCGTGTCCTCTGAGGCGGCAGAGGGAGGTTCAGGTAAGTTTCTCCTTCGTGCAGCTCTGTCTGGCTCCTGCTAAAATATCATTGTCCGGGGTGGGGGTGCTTGCGGGTCCCCGCTGTGCACGCTATTTACTCTGCATTCATTAGAAGTGCATCAACACAAGCAGTGATTTGTAAAATAATCATCTGCATTTAGGTCAGTAAAGGTTTCCTTGATGTACCTCCAGAGCCTAATACTCAGGTTAGATGGGAGGGCGTTTGTGTCTACGCTCCCAAAGACGGATACTCTGCCTCGCCAGCTGCAAAGCACAGCCCTGGGAACCATGGCAGCACACAGTGCAGCAGCATACGGTCCTGGCTTGCAACCGGCGGCATGTAGGATATGTATTCTAGATGGCAGGGGCACTCTGAGGAGAGAGATATCTGGTTCCATCTGTGTGCCCAGTGCAGATTGTGAGCCCTCAGTAAGCCATCTATTAGAACGTACCTTGTCTGCTTCAGCGAAGCGTAGTGTGTTGACCGCCCTGTACCTTCCAGTGGAATGTGCTACTGGAAGGTTACATTGGTTATCTAGGCTATGTGTTAACAATTTCTTTATTGTTATTTTTTTAATAGATTTGACCTTCACAAGGCCGGTGTCTACCCCAGCTGACCGAATGAGAAACATTCGGCGGCGTGCTCGAAGAAACAGGGAGGATATGTTTCATGAGCTGCTGAAAGCAACACAGGAATCTGCAAGGGAGAATAGAGCCTGGAGAGAGGAATCCCAGCAGCGGAGGCAGAAACACAGGGACGAACTGATAAGCGTCATGAAGGAGCAAACAGAACTGCTCAAAAGCATGATTGCTTTGCAGTCCTAGGCGATTAATGTCCAGGCTACACTCCAGACAGTTCAGCCGTGTCTGCCTCCCACTCCCCGTAGTCCCTCAAAGCATTTCTTTGAAGGCCACCCTTACCCCCGGTACAGGACAATATCAAGTCCCCCCCCAGCTACTTTTTTGAGACCCAGAGCTACACCAACCTGTAACCCCACCCCCACCTTTTAGGTTTGAATAAAAACAGTAACAAATACTTTGAAGAGGGTTTATTTGTACACATTATTGAAAAGCTCATATGGTGCACCTGATGCGTCATGGAAGTTTACTAGGGGAGGGCATCATTGAAATGCTCCCTGAGTGCCTCCCTTATGCGAGCAGCTTCTCCTTGTGCCACCCTAATACTCCTAGTGGCTGGCTGCTCGTATGCTTCCTCGAGGTGCTGTGCCTCCGTAGCCCACGTAGGGGAAAACTTTTCTCCTCTACTTTCACAAATGTTATGGAGGACACAGCACGACGCAATCACAGCAGGGATGTTGTCCTCCGCCAAGTCCAGCCTCCCATACAAACAGCGCCAGCGCCCTTTTAAACGGCCAAAGGAACACTCCACAGTCATTCTGCAGCAGCTCAATCGGTAATTGAACCGCTCCTTGCTGCGATCCAGGTTCCCGGTGTATGGCTTCATGAGCCATGGCATCAGTGGGTATGCTGGGTCTCCGAGGATGACTATGGGCATCTCCACCTCCCCCACTGTAATTTTTTGATCAGGGAAAAAGGTACCCCCTTGCAGCTTCCGGTACAGATCAGTGTTCCTGAAAATGTGGGCATCATGCACCTTTTCCGACCACCCAGCATTGATGTCCGTAAAACACCCCTTGTGATCCATGAGTGCTTGCAGCACCATGGAGAAGTAGCCCTTCCAGTTTATATATTCGGTCGCGAGATGGTCTGGAGCCAAAATTGGGATGTGTGTGCCATCTATTGCTCTCCTGCAGTTAGGGAATCCCATGGCAGCAAAGCTGTCCACAATGTCACGAACATTGCCCAACGTCACCGTCCTCCGTAGCAGAACGCGATTGATGGCTTGGCACATTTGTGAGAGGGCTAATCCGATGGTGGAGCTCCCGACTCCAAACTGGTTTGCAACCGACCGGTAGCAGTCAGGAGTCGCCATCTTCCAGACAGCAATCGCAACACGCTTCTCCACAGTTAGGGCTGACCTCATGTTAGTGTCCTTCCATTGCAGGGCAGGGGCCAACTCTGAACACAGTTCCAGAAAGGTTGCTTTCCGCATTCGAAAGTTCTGTACCCACTGCTCGTCATCCCACACCTGCATAACAATGCATCCCACCACTCCGTGCTTGTCTCTCTCGACCAGAAACGGCGTTGCACCGTGTGCAGATGATCGGTGAAGGAGCTGAGCAACGCGGTGCTGTTGCTCTGCATGGCATCGATCAGCCCCTGCTCCTCGGTATCCTCGTCTGACTCGGAGCTCATTGCGTACCGAGCAACAAGCCGAGATGTATTCAGAATGTTGAAGGCGACAGTGGAGATCAGAGCAGGATCCATGCTGTCGCTGTTGTGATTGCTTGCAAGTGGTGCGGTGCGTCACTGCACTGCTGAAAATAGGTGCGAGTTGCTATTGGAAACGAGGAAGACGCTAGGGGAACACAAAGCACCACGGGAAACTGATAGTTTACCCATGGCGCTTTGCGTTCCTTTCCTTCATCCCATGATTCATAGCGCCGATTCAGGGAAAATGGAACGATGGGATAGGTGCCCAGAAGTCATTGCGCTCAACCGCGATAATGCAAGGAATTTTGTTGCGTTGCAAGGAGCGACGTGTGTATGCTTTATCCCGCAATAAAGGTCACGTGACTTTTATAGCATGATTGCCATGTTGCGCTTTAATCTGATCGTGTGTACATTGCCTGAGATGAGGTCTGGATCTATTATCCAGGTCAAAGAAGGTGATGATCAGACAGCAGCAGAAAAAACACAACACCGTTGTTGATTCTGCAGGCTTTGCTGATTTGATTTAATCTTCCTCTCTATGCTCTTCCCCAGTGTTTGAATCTTAACATCTATTTTGATTTGCTGTTGGAGCCTGACCTGCTCCTATGTCCTGCTGCCTTTAATTACTTCCCTGCTGCATTTAATTTTTTCTCATCTTCAAAGTCTTTGATAAAATGGGATGGGATTTTCTCCCAGGAAAGCTCATGTGATAAATAAATTCCAAAGGTGTAGCCGTGTTAGTCTATTGTAGAAAGACAACAGAGTCCTGTGGCACTTTTAAAGACTAACAGGACTCTGTTGTCTGTGATAAATAAATGTTAGTCTTTAAAAGTGCCATAGGACTCTGTCTGTTTCAACACACAAAATATTTCAGGTATTGGTCATTTGGAACTAAAGTACTAACTCAGCCCAAACGTTGAGTCCTGAGGACGTCCCACGAGAGAAATGGAGCTGGAGGCTTAGGACAGTGGAAAAATGGGGGCAGCTAGGGCTACTGTTGGAGGCCAAGCAGAGGAAGCAAGAAAGGAAGTCAGGCTGCAAAGTGGAAAGCGAAGAGGCAATGGGGTTTGGGACAAGGTGATGATGGGAACGGGAGGGGATCGCTGCTGCAGGAAGGAGGAGGCTGGAAAAGCCAGGGGGTTAGGGGTTGCCGGAGCCTCTGGCAAGGTCCCACCTGGTGGGAGCTTCAGTCTAGCTGTCTGCCTGTGCCTTGCCCCACCCACCCCTGCGCACCAGACAGCGAGCGGGACTGCGCCGCGGCGCCGGCAGGGGGCGCCGGTGTGGCCAGGCAGAGCCAGTCCCCGGCGCGGCTGGAGGAGGCGGTGCACAGCGGAGGCTGGAGCCGCCGAAGGTGGCTGGCGAGGCGCGCGGCTCGGGCAACTTTGCTGCGAGTTGGAGCCGGCGGCCCGCGGAGCCTGGGCTGTAACCCGACACCGGCGGAGCGAGCAGGATGGTGACCGCCCCCTGCGCCTAGCAGCCGGAGTCGCGCTCCGAGCCGGGCTGGGGGCGGCCGGCCATGGGGAGGGGGCAGCTCCCCTGAGCTCCCGCTAACTTTCGCCCGGCGCCGGCGGCCGGATGGAGGATGCGCTGTCCCCGGGCTGTGTGAGCGGGGGGCGGCGGCGGCGGGGACGATGAAGAAGCCACCGCAGCAGCAGCAGCCCCGGCCCTATGTGGCCCCTTCGGCCGGCGGGGGCCCCGGCCAGGGGGGGGACTGGAGGAGGCGGCGGCCCCTCTCGCTGCTGCCATTCCTCTCGCTCCGCGACTACGGCTCGTGCATGGCCGCCCTGCTGCTCTTCTGCCTGGGCTCCCTCTTCTACCAGCTCCACGGGGGCCCCCCGCACTTCCTGCTGGACCTGCGGCGCTATCTGGGTAAGGGCTCGCCCGCCGCGGGGACTTGTTGCGGGGAGGGCTGGGCGCCCTGCAGAGCAGAGCCCGGCGGAAGGGGGCCCCGCTGGGAAGCCCAGTTCTGGCCTCGGCCGGGGTTTGTGTGGGGGTCCAGCCGGGTGCAGAGCTGCGATGCTGAGCCGCGGCTGGCCGGCTTGAATCAGGAGGCCTGGGAAGGTATTTGTTCACTCTTGTTCAACTCTTTAAAGAGAGGCTCCTTTCTGGAGGGTGGCTTGATCCTTATGTTCAGGGACAACACAGCCCTCTGCACCGTCCTGCTCCCTCTTCCTGATAGATTGGTGTTCATTCAGGCTGAATGTCTTGGAAAGAATGCAAACCTCGCTCAACTCTGTGCCGGGGGGATCCACAGGGGGTGAGGTTAAGCGTCTGGCTTCCTGACTGTGAAAGAGGTGATTCCCTAGCAAAACAGTTCCAGAGAGGCAGCCTGTGAGTCTGGCTCAG
Organism: Pelusios castaneus; assembly: GCA_007922175.1. NCBI lineage: Eukaryota > Metazoa > Chordata > Testudines > Pelomedusidae > Pelusios > Pelusios castaneus. Next base: position 32,296 of record ML685949.1, read on the forward strand.
CTGTTTTTGTTTTTTAAACGGTGTCATTCAGGCTTCTGGGTTGATGAGTGAAAGCAAAAGAAGCTTTCTGAAAATGTGGAAGTAAATGTGCAGGATTTTATATTCTGAGGTTGAGTAAGAAGCAGTGATGTAGTGGTTTAAAAAAATGAGTAAACTAATCTAAACTCCATAAATATAGAATCTGGTGGCACTTATAAAGACTAACAAATGTATTTATCAGATGAGTTTTCGTGGGAGAAAATCCCACTTTGTCAGACGCTCCATAGTCCCATATGGGAAGCTTGGTTTACCCTCACCTGCACTAATGGTGAGGAACAAATGTGCGACGCTTTTTGTAAATATGTGTGTAAAAGGCAAAGAGTAGAGGAAAGAATGATCAAAATGAACTTGCTCAGAAAAGAAAGCTTTGGCAAAAGGTAAAAGAGAGTGCATTCAAGACTTCTGAAATTTGAAAGAGAATTAAGGTCTATGATGATGGTCTTTTATGTTGTCTTTTTAAACTGTGTGGGAAAAGGGTTTATAAATCTACATCTCCATGACTCATTTAGATTTGAATTTGGAATTCCAAGTGAAAACTACAATTAGTGCCCTCAGGAGGAAGTTCAGGCAGAACAAGTCATATTTTCATATCTATAGTATGTTATGTTTTACACTTATAGAGGAGACAGGAATGAACAGGTATCTGAATAACATTTAATATTCTGTCTATTCAAGACAGAATAGATCTGTCTGTCTGAAAATTGAGTGAGATTTTAGGTTCAAAGCTTCTTTTATCCTTGATTTTAATATTCCTTAGCAGTTTACCCATTCAATTGCCAAGCTTATTTTAGCATTTTTGAGGTTTGCAGATCTGTCTGAAACGTTTGAAGAATGAAGTGTAAAAAATGCATTACAGGTTTTTTACAGTTAGCTGTTTCCCTTGTTAGCACGTTGCTGTTTTGATTTCGTCCCTTATTAAAGACATAAGGAATAATTCAGATAAAGAACTAAGCATTGTAGAATGAGATGTTGATTTTCCAGCAGGAGGACCATATTCATTTTCAAACTAAAATACAAGAGTGGGTGAGGAATAAGTGTTGTACATTGGAAACAGAAATGATCTGACTAAAACTGAAAAGTTTTCAGGCCTACGTTTTAACGTCACTAGGGCCCTGGTTGTGCGATTAGGCACATGAACAATTTCATGTGGTCTTGTTGATGTCAATAGAACTATTCACATGCTAGATTAGGGCTTCCGAGAGGTACTGCCAAAGACTGTGTGTGTGTGTGTGTGTGTGTGTGTGTGTGTGTGTGTGTGTGTGT
>ML685949.1:41033-85258 GCA_007922175.1 Pelusios castaneus
GCCCCCCACCCGATCCCGATGTCAATTTCACTGCTCAGCTGGAGCAGTGAAATTGACATTTGACAGCTCCAATGTCCCAGAGTGGCCCGGTTGGGCACTCTGGGACATTTCCGGAGGCTGCCTATTGCGCGAAAAGCGTACACATAGCAGCTATCACGGAACAACTGTTCCGTGATAAGCCTTCCCACGCTCGTTTTGGTGGTTTACATATTGCGCAGCAAGAGGGCTCTTGCCGCGCAATGAGGCTTTTGTGTGTGTACGCTCTGCTTGTTATTGCGCAATAAAGGGCTTTATCGCGCAATAACTTTGTAGTGTGTACAAGGCCCTAGACACTGTGCTAGACCCAGTATTGTCTGACTTTTAGTAGGTTTTGTTCTTTGTCATGAAGGCTTTTTGTTTTTTTAATGAAAGCTTAGTGTCTGTAGAAACTAATGGTGCAGGATTCTTTGATCAGGAGATGTTTCCCCCTCAACAGTGGTGAGTGGATTTTCAAACCTTACTTAAGTATATATAGCAAGACATTTGTTTTTCTTTGTTGTTTTAGAATCTGTTGGAGGATGTTGTGAAATTGAAGAGATGGGTATTCTGCAGAATTTTCTCAGTGCTACTTGATGCTGCATTTGAGGGTTGAGGTAGCACAGCCTTCTACGTAGAAAGAAGATGTGCATGGATTTACATGTAAGAGAGTAGAAGTGTGACAAGTCTATTTATATGACTCTTGCATTTCAGAAACTGACATTGTAATGTTTACTGAAATGTCCTTATAACCACACATTCAATATTTTGGAGAGAAAGGCATTATGAGACTAGGGCAAGAAGAGAGATTTCTGAAGAGCCAATGCAGGGTTGAATAAGAAAATAAATGTTGAACTGAAGGTGCCAAAGTGGTATATATTTCACAACCAAGTGGGCCAGCTATGGGGTAGGTTTTAAATCTTTACAGGTCATGTGAAGAGTTCCTGTTTTGTGTACCTACCCCAAAGGGAGGGTGTTGACTTAACCTAGCAGTTTTATGCCAGGTCTCCAAGCTTTTAGAAAATGTTGGTTAAATTTTTTGAAATCTGTCTGCATTGCTGAAAATTTTGTGGGATTAGATGCAAACGGAAGAAGAATAAAAAACAGTGCAAAATCCTAAAAGGATGTTTTTAAAAAGAAAAATAAAAGCCAATAGAGAGCAGAAATATAGCCACTAATTGATGATTTCCTGATTTTTCTGAACTGTGAATGTAGTCTCTCCTGTTTGCTAACTGATCTGTGTTCGAATCTTTCAGGATCCCGACATCTTTGTGGTTGTGTTCTTGGTTGTACTCTTCATTGAAGAAATTTCCAGACATTTAAAAGAAGGGGGAAAAAATTGTTTTTACTAGAGCAACTAGAACCTTTAAAATATCCTATTTATTTTTTTCCTACTCAGCCTTGGTACAGAAAATCACTTGTATAATTTAGATTGACATTTTTGCTGTTTTGTAATTAAAACTGGAAGGTTTGGCATATCTGAAAAAAATTTGACTCATCTGTTCTTACATTCATGTGTTTCACAGTTGCATACAAATGGTCCAAACCTATGTAGTTTATACACAAATACATTTTTTCAGAGCTATGCAAAGCTAAGAGCCTAGAGCTGGCTTTCTGAGTCCAGCATATATGTAAATGGAGTGTGTTTAGGTGGGTTGTTAGGTGTTCCCTGTGCTGGCAGGGACTATTACGTTGGCAGGAAATGTGTCTTGGAAAGCTGGTGTTGCCGTCTTCATGTTCTGTTTAATTTATTTTATAACGAAACAACCTGTCATGCCAAATTTATGGGTGAGTTTGTCTGTTATTGCTTGCCAAATGATCAGAACAATTGGTTACTTTGGAATAAACTTTGCTGTCTGTCTCTCTGCGTTTCTTACAAGGTGTAATACACGGGTTGTTGCTTCAGTCCAAAAATAAAGTCTCGGTCAAATTCTAGCTTGAACCTGTTGCTTTCTGTAACATTCACTAATGCTGTCCTAGGCTTCACATACAGAGTAGAACCAGCAGTCTTTTCCACTCTCCCACTTTTTTTTTTTTTTTGGCTTTTCCCCCAAGTATTTAATATCTACTCAAAATACTAAACTTTCTATTTCTCAGTTTAAAGATCATTTACTCGATGCTTATGGCATAAGTATTGGGTGGTTTTTTTGGGGTCAATTTCAACACCTTTTTTCTAAAAGGTCTTATGATAAAGTCCTAGAATAAAGGTTCTTAAATTTGGTAGAGAGATTCTCTCTCTGGTCACCTCTCCTCTCATCTGCATAATATCTCTGACAATTATAGTAACTATTTTGCATAATATCTGACAATTATAGAAATTATTTTGCATAATATCTCTGACAATTATAGTAATTATTTTGTATTATTTTTATCACTTTTTTATAAAATAGCAAGTAGTTGGCAGGCAGCTTTGAACTTGTGCATATGAGTATTTTTTAATTTATTCTGAACCAAAAGGAAATGAAAAATAACTGCAGTAATGCCTGAAAACTAACATTTGAGAAGTGGTAATTGTATTTTGTGTTTTTAATGCTGTAAGTGGTTTTGTTCCTTTTGGAAAAAAGTATCATGCTGTCATTTTTTACTCTTATTTCATTCTTCTTCCATCTAGTTGAGGTTGGCTCTGCTTTGAGCAAGGGATTGGACTAGATGACCTCCTGTGGTCTCTTCCAACCCTACTCTTGTAAGAACCTATGAACCTATGATTCTGTTCTTTCTCTGCTCCCCTGCATATGCGTGTCTCTGCATATGGCTCATTGCTTTCCCATTTCCCAGCCACCCTGTCCATGTATACCACTTAGTTTTACTGTACTTCAGGTGGCTTGCAGCTTTTGTCTTGCTGGAAGCTCCAATTTCTGAGGGCAGCTCCTATTTCCTCACCAACTCTTCCTGTGTATGTGGATTGTTTACACCACTGGTCTGAAATATCTAGAGGAAAAATAATCTTAATCCCAGCTATTTGAGGAAAGGAAAAACCTGGAAATCATTGACTAAGACATGTGGAGAAAGAGTGCAGCAGATTAAACATATCTTTGCAATTTTGTATGTTAAAAAAAAAATAGCATGATTTCTGAGCTGCATATACACAGGTGTCCTATCATTCAGCTAGGAAGGTGATGATCCTTGTCTGTGTGATATATATATATATATTTTTAATGAGATCACACATGGAATATTTCACATTCAGTTTTGAGCACCGCTGTACCAGGAAGATGTGGACAAATGGGACTGAGTTAATGGGGGCCTGGAATGATCAAATTGGTTAACTTCAGACTTAAACTAAATATGGTTTGTTTACTAAACTGGAGCTATAATAATCTTTATGTCCATAAAACTTTTGGAGGGATGGTATGAAAAAGTTAGAATTAGAAGTAATGAAGATATAAAAACCCAAACCATGTTGAGTAACAACTACATATCAGTAAGATTTAGTAAATTGTGAGATACTTCAATCCCCAGTGCTCGAGTCATTTAAAAGGAGACTGGACAGAGTAGCAGAAAAATGTTCTGCAAGGGAAATCTTGCAGTGCTTGAGGGAGGGATTTGTGACTTCTTATCTGTCTTCTATCTCTAATTTTTATGGGCCTTTGAAAAGGAGTCTTGGTATAATCGAGAATATATAAGGTCAACACTGTGGTTTCACTAAATTCACACACCTCAGTGCTGTGGTTTCACTAACTTGTCAATTCAGGTTCTTTCATTCACACAACTGATAGTTCTGCAAAGATGGAGTATGCCCAATGCACATACTGATTTCTCTTGTCCTGTCTGGTGGTGGATGTCCCAGTACCTGGGGTAGTTTGCTGCCAGTCAGAAGAGGCACAGATTAGGAGGATAGCTGGGGAGGAAGGCCATATTCACTGGTTGATTAAAATCAAGGGATAGTTGCAATTTCTGCAAATCCCTTGATTTCAGAATGGTCTTAATGCACTGTTTTAATAGGGTGACAGAAGCCAGGTGTTCTCAGAACCACTTTATGGGTGAATGACGCTTATTGTAGGATGTGGTAGGGAGATTATTTTGGGGCTGAGAGTGTTAGGAGACATTTTTCTTTTCAGCCCATGGCTGAAACAATCAAAATAAATAATAATCTGCACTTTCACAGTGTCTTTTATCCAAAATTCTCTAAGTACTTTTGAAACAGCAGAACCGTGTAGCATTCTGTTAGACAAAAAGGAATTACTGTCTCTATGTTATGTATAAGGAAAAGTCATTCAGTGAATCCAAGTTAGAGATGGGAACAGAGATGTAGGTTGAATCTTTATCCCTTTCTCCAAGCACTAGACTGCACATTCCAGGGCGGGGGGTGGGGGAGAATCATCAAATGAGTAAAACTAATCACTTGATGTAAATCTTTCCAGAGTGCTTGTCTGATGACTCAGTTGGCTGAATCCAAATGTTGAGGTACTTTATCTTCGAATGAACAACTTGTTTTCTTAATTTTATGGAGTTTTTCACCTTGTAATTTTTAATCTGTTTTGTCTAACTAATTAGTAAATCAAATTCTGGCACAATTCTAGGATTCTTTAGAACTAGGCATTCTCCTTTTTTGGGGGTAAAATATGTGGAAACAGCTGATAGTTTTAATGTTTTTTCCATAATTTCTTTTTATTGTGAATGTTAGAGGCTTTGGGATTAAATGATATGAGGGATCAGTGAATGGTATGAGGTATCTTTTATCTGCTGATCACCAGTTCAAGTACAACTGAAGTTGATGGAGACAGAGTTATTACTGGTTCAAGGCTATTCTGTGGCTTGTATGGAATGAATTGATGTCAATTCAATGTTTATCTCACACCTCCCACCATCGCTGCCAAATGTGTTGGTTGGCCTCATTGAGGAGGCCAGGGACATGGGGAATGAACTCCTGTCTCTAGACAAGGTTCAGCTAGGGCAGGTCAAGGTAGAGGCACAGTTAGGGAAAGAAGGGGAAGTGTGTATTGAATTTGTTTGGTCTGTCCCTGTTCTGAGTTTAGAGCATTTTATTCTGGAGCAGTCAGTCCAGCACTCATCAGAACAAATCACTTAAAAATGATGGTTGTACAGAATGTGTAATTGCTGTTAGGTGTTGTAGAGAAGGCAGATTTTTAGCAGGGCGGCTACTTTTGTAAAGTAACTGCTGAGTGGGAAGCCTGACAGAGTAGCTAGTTTATGCTCCTCCCCCTCGGTCGTATTTAGCTGTCAGAGTGTTGTCAATCCACATCTCTTTGTGTTTTACAGATAGGAAAAGAAGCAACATGACTTGTTATGTAGCTGATCCAGGAAACCTGGGCAGAACCAAGAACAGACACCAGGTTTCAGTGTCTTATCCACTGACCCCTACTGCTTCTGCCATTAGCGCTCAGGAGAGCTAGTATTAAATAACAGCAGACTTTGTAGAAAAGGTGGTGTTTGTGAAAGGGGTGAACAAAGGGCACAGTCTTGTTCCCAGTGCAGGCAGTTGCTCTACAAGCTTCCCAGTATAACTTCAGCAATCCTGACCTTCACTGTCCCTGTTATTCCTGTTGTGGTCAAATCTAGCCCTCAGATTTACTATTTTTCTTTCTCTTGATTCTGGCATACAACCAGGCTTCTCCCCACCCACCTTGACTGTCTTTATCTAATCATTCTAATCTGAAGATGTGTGGGGAGGAGCTAGGCTGGAAAATGTGTACGATATAACATTGGATAGAACTCTGGGGTTGAAAATGAAAGGGTCTTGCCTGTCTGTGAACTGTAAGCTCCAAGAATCTTTATCCAGGTTGCTCATGTTGGCAGGGCTAGGCTTCTCAGCGCCACGAGGTCAGGTTCAGGACACAATTCTGAAAACAACAAGGGGAGAGAAGGTAATTGTTGAGAGTATTTTTTTAGTAAGTGGGATGGGAGACCTGTTAAATTTTCCAGAGCTTAAACTAAAAAAAACCTCCAAACCTTTTTAATGGCCTCCTTTTAGAAATGTGTGAAGGAGGGAACAGAGAAGTGGTAACTTAGGTTCATATGGTCCTTTAACTTATAAGATACCGAGAGGAACACATGGGTGCCAGGCCGTGGTGTGGAGGAGTGTTCTGTCTTATAAAGAAGACTTTTCTCATGGAGTTGTGCCACTGTGTAACACTGTAAAACTGCCTCTAGTTTCTCTGCGTGATTTATGCAGTAGACCCTCTACAATGGGGGAAAAAGGATACCTGTGGCATAATAAGGTGCTGGAACAACTGCTAATGTAACATGCTTGCTTTAAAAGTTGGCTTCAAAAGTACCCTTTGAAATGATTGCTGCTTTGAGAACCAGTACCTTAAAGCATAGGAACTCCATTGTGCTGCTGATGCTAGTGTGGGAAAGATTGGGAGATGATAGAAGCAAAGGAGATACCCATGTTTGCGTAGGCAGCTCAATGGTTTTCAATTGTTTTCTCAAGTCTAAACATAGTAAGCTTCAAATTGTTGTGACCAGTTTGCAAAGCATTAAGATAATTCTTAATGGCAACATGTGCTACAGAGATTTTCATATAAGTTTGGCCATGTTCTTGGGCCAAGTCTTTAGTTCTTTTGACTAAAACTTTACATCTGGAGAGGCTTCTTCAACTCTAAGGTAGGTATCTGCTACCTGCACTCTTTCTGAAATATGAATAAACAGAGCTATTTGGTTTCTATGCTAACTGGTCATTCATTATCAGGTCCCAAACAAAAATTAACAGTAAAACTTTAAAGTTACTTGATAGTATGGCTAATGCTTTTTTAAATGTGTTTGTGTTTTTGGCTGAGCTGGACATAGGAAGATTTCTGTTTTCATATAAAATCATTCTGGTTCCTCTGGTTTTTGTCCCTGGAAGAAAGAACTATGGTGATGTCAGACAATTTCTCTGTCGATGGTGGTTTACACCCCACAAAAAAACACAGCATGGTTAAAGTTTGCTAATCAAGTTCCAATTTAAAATCGACAAGTTTAGCAATTCAGTTGAAATTTGGCTCTGGCACAACATTATTTCCTTACTAATATACTGTAAATACATTAAAAGACAGCGTTTGGCTTTCATCATCACCATTACACTTCAATCAATGTATTATTTCTGGCCAAGTCCCTGGTCTCCCTATCGTTGGGGGCCAGGGAAGTATTACTGGCCTCCAAAATCATAGACTTCTTCCTGCATTTGACACTTCTCTCTCTGTGATACTTCACACCCAGCTACAGTTACTAGCGTATGGTAGCGTGTAGTGTGTTTTGTCATATTCCATCTAAGATTTGTAACATTTTTAAAGTTTGCAACCACAGTTTGGAACCTGCTCCATTGGAATATGTTCCTGTTTTCATGTGGAGCCCGGGCAAGGATACTCAAGCATGCCTTCTTTCCTCTTTCCTTTGTTCCATTACTCTTAAACCATTAATGAGGTGAAGTAAGCTCTAATACAGGGTTGTAATGTGTTCTGACTCCTGAAGCTTTATTTATTTGCGAACTAACCACAAAGAATAGTTTATGACAATGAATAGACCTATAAAATGTCATTTTGCAAGCTCTTGTTTCTATTTCATTTCTTTGAGAAGGGAAATATACTCTTCCAAACTCTATTCCTACTTGAGTTCCCAGAATTTAATCTTGGCAAAGGGTATAAGGTAGCCAAAAAGTCAGATCTTGCCTTAACTTTTCTTTCTAGGCACTATGTAATTTTCTTCCTAAAAGGTTGTTTTTCTGCTGAGATGGCAGTTAGAGACTAGTTTATTTTCTTTAATTTCTTTCACTAGAAACAACTTGAAACATTTTGCTTAAGTAGCTTAATAATATTCTAGTATATAAAGTATCTTTTGAATTTATATTTCATCATTTCTTTTTTTTATTTATGCACCTCTGTCACTGGTTTATTTTATTTGGCACTCAGGCAATAGTGTCACTTCTCCTTGTTACTTTTGTTTGGGATAAACGTCAGCTGGATTTGTTTCTTCAGTAGTTAATTTTCCCCTGCTTTTTAATTTAACCACAGAAGAATATGAAGAATGGGGTGCTTTTTTCACTAATGACTGCATTCATCACAGGTCCCTATGCTCTCCTCTCCCTTTGTAAGTATGAGGTCCTCTGCTTGTTGAAATAATTATGTCAGTTTAGCATGGGGGTAGAGTGTTATCATAGCTCCTTGTAACTTGGTTTCTCCAAGATTTTAATGTATGATTTGGTGGTGAAGGCATGTGGTCATTCACGCAATATATCTAAAATCTTGCTGTTTAAATCTGTTATTTTCCTTGTCTTGTTACTCGGAGGACAATATATCAGTGAGATTGCTCCTAATTTAAAAAAGATAGAATGGGTAACGTGTGAGTGAAGAAATAAAAGTAACAGTTGCTATTATACTTCTTTAATCGCCCCGGACATTTGAGCTATGGCCAGTTCCCTTTCAGTTGTGGAGGGCTAGTAGTAAAGCTGGAAGTAAATAGCACATCGCACACTTAGCAAGGAGTTTACTGACATGATTGTTAGGTAAATAAGGGATCGTATGAGAACAGCATCCTAGAAATTCTTTTTCTAAGAATGGAAATGGTTAGGCTTGTTTTGAAGCAGGTGTACTTGCTCGATGTCCTTGGAGGAATTTGTTAGCACTTGATGGCATCTTATACTGAGCAATCGGTACAGGTGGCAGTAACAGTAATTTTGGCTTTGGTGCAGGCACTTGGCCTGAAATTTGAAGTATGCTCTCTGTTTTCACAGGGGTCTCGCACTACAATTTAAAAGGTCTCAAGTCCCACCCTCACTCCCCTGAACGAGGCATTTTTGAATCCTCATATATACTATCACCTATTGCCCTAATGTCACAAAGTGACTCTCTGTTAAGACCAGTATCAAATAATGATATCCCTTCTTTGAGTGGACTGCATATGCTGTTCTTCCAACAGTCAGCTAAGTCCAGGGTAGCTGTCAATATCAACAAAGAGCAGAGGAGAAATTTTAACCTCAGGATGAAGTGGAGGCAAAGTGCATCCTGTCAGATGCTGGGAAATGAAAAGGTGCAAAAAGAGAAAAGTACAGTCTTCATACTTCTGTTGTACTTTGTGCTTACGGGCTCTGATCCCAATTTTCTAGTAAAGTAACAACTTTCCTTGTCTTCAGTGGGAGCAGGAGCAGGATCAGGCTCCAGTAGCATATATTTTTCATTGTATGTCTCATTACAATGTACATACCAGGGAGTGCATTATTAGCCCCATTCTTAGAGGTGTGAAATGAGGCTTAGAAAGGTTGTTACTTCAGAAAGGCCCTGGAGTGTTTCAGTGGTGGTCTTGCTGGCAAGAGAACCTGGGTCTTTTGACATCCATTCCTTTATGCAGTCCCGCTAGACTGGAGCTGATCTTTTGTCAAATTTCCATTCAACTACATTCATAATTACTCTTGTGACTTAAGTTTGTTTTCAGAACTTGTTCCAATAATTGTTAGTAATCTGATTTCTCTACTGCACTTAGTAGCTGGCATGCAGCCTGATTTAATTATCTTGTTGCTAAGGGGGAAGAACTAACTATGACCTAGGATCATTTACTTTTGAACAGTTTAAGTCTCTATTAATTACTGTATTCTTTAATGCAGATGAAGGAATACTTTGCTACAGACTGTTTTCTTGGTCATAAAGTGTTCTTTGCATGGAGTTGTGTTGTATGAATTTAGAAAGATTGAATGGGCCAAACATATTAACATAAGCCAGTCACCGTCCAGTATTGAAAAAGGGTCAGAGTTTGGTATGGAGAGACCACAGCCAGCTTAATAGCATGGTACAAGCCCTATCAAAAAACATCTTATTAAAGATACAGAAAAGGAGAAAAGAGGTAAAGTATTATAAATGTAATAATATTAAATGAGGCTTTCATTTGAACAACACTTTTTTTGTTCCCTTTCTCTTTAGCTGGGCAGATGGTAATAACTGTTGTCTTCCCGTAAAAGAGAAGAAATTAGTTGAGATGAGCTGGAGCCATTGCTGCTGGTGTCAAAGTCCAATCTCATTTGATCTCAGATGGTGTTTGAGAGGCAGCTGGATCTGTTATGGGGTGTCAGTCCATCTGGATCCATCCCTCTGGCCTGGTTTCCTCAGGACATTTCCTAGGCTCAGCTCTTGGTCCCAGTAAATGGTTGGGGTGGCATCTGTGAGGATGAAGGGTGTTCTCCAGTAGCCTTCATCTGTTCTTCCATCTCTTTCTCTTTCCTCCCATGCCTAAGTCTTTCTTTAAAGAGCCTAAAAGGGAGTGATGGAATGGAGTAACCCATCCCCTCATTATTTTGTGCACCAGGTAGGCCTAATATTTGTCACACCAACTTTCTGGTTCTACCTCTTCTGTTTTTACCAAGCATGATTTCAGCGTAGTCCTTGAATGATATTAATGTGGCCTTTTTATGTTTGGATTAATTTATTCTCTGGGAGTTTTTTTGTGCTTGTTAATTAACATTCATTTATTGAAAGCAATTTGACTTATATTCTGTTAACATTTGTTATAGGTTGTTATAAAGTATTATGAACTTGCATATACTTTTTATAGTTGAGTTACAGCTAGGGTAGATTTATCCTGATTATGACAACAGTTATTTTAGTGGACGTTTTCAATGTATTCATTATCCTCCCCACACCATGTTTAAAGTCTTCATTACGTGATACAGATATATAACTATTCTGTGACTAAGTAGCCAAGCTGATTGGTAAATATAGTAATAAACATGTCTTCTACTTCATCTACAACTTATTGTCCATCTGGGCTTGGGTCCAAGGAATCCAGCAGTGTAATCTGGGCCAACATTTATTATAGCTGAAACAATGCTTAAACCAATGCTGTTTGTTTGGCTTTTGAATGTGTCTTGCATAATATAGTTGTTCCATAAAATCAAACATGCTATGGTATGACAAAGAAGGAGATAATGGAGTAGAAAATCTAACGCAGGGCATGATGATGATGGAAATAGAATGAAAGGATGGGAAATGTTTTATGGCTGGGCAACGATGGCCCAATTTTCTTCACTTTACTTACTTGTTATAGTGTTCCCCCAACTTATATTGCAATGTACATTTATCTTTTTGGTCAAGTGTGGGAAATGGGTCTCAGAGTACAGAAGTACAGTAAATTCATGATGCCTCAAGATACATTATTAACTTCAGAGAGTGGGGTACTACAGTCCTTTTGTTATTTTGTCTCCAACATGGCCCTAACTTCCAAGCATGGTCTAATTTATTTCACTGAAACATTGAAGTTAATATTTCAGTATGAGACAGATACTTCTGACAAGTTGGATGTAATTCAGGTGACAGTGTCTGCAAAGGACAGGAAGTCTGAAGGCTTTGCATTAAAGCTACAGGAAGCGGGAGAAAATAAAGATCGCTGTATTGGTTAACTTAGTAAATGATGATATAATAAGATTAATTTTGAGTTGGATGTGAATTTCATAGGGAATTACTACTGTGTTTATTGAGTTAATGAGATAAGAGATAATGAATCAGTCATTTTACATAAGCATTACTTGCCATTTATGTTTGGGTCTGTAAAGTTCCATCATTCAAAGGAAATATTTTGGACCTGGTTTCTGATTTGTTATAGGTTCGAGGGATTGACATGAGTATTTGGTGTCTCTCTCTTTCTGCAGCTTCCCCATAACTTAATTATTTTCATGTGTGCTAGCTAGATCAACTTTTAAGATGCACACAAATAAATTCAGAGGAGCTTTAAAATGTCAAAATAAGGCTATGCAATCTGATCTATGTTAATTGACCTCAGCAAGCATGTGGAGACTCATTGACGTCAGTTGGACTGTTTATAGGTGTAGCGCTTGTCTGCATGTCTCAGATTATAGGACTGTGGGCTATTTTTTCACTTCACTGATTTTTGTTTTCCTGAATGTCTGTAGTCTGGTGGTGGGAGAGTCACTACTGTCAAAATAACGTCTTGCATCCAGTGAGAGGAAATATATAGCAGAAATGCAAAATGTGAGAACCAAACCAACCAGCCACATGAGTGCTTAAAGCAAATTTTCTCTTGTCTAATTAACGATAGACCATTTTCATGGAACTGTGCCCTACAGTTGCTGAATAGACTATGTCGAATTGTGGTGCTTTGGAAGGGGAGGTAATTCTCAAGAGGGAACTTATTTTAAGAATGGCTCCACTGCACGAAATAGTTTGACCACTCTGTCAGTTTGTGGTGCTCCAGCAATGAATGTGCCGTCATCATCCTAGAGCGACTCCTATGAGAAGGGTCTTTTCAGTTCTCCCTCTCGAAAACGTAGCAGCGTTGGGAATGGCATATGAAGAATTCTTCTGCAAAATGTGCAGCCATTTTGTCCTCAAACTATAAATTGTACAAAACTGGATCATGTGGAGGTTAAAACATAGTGGCAATGTCTACACTTGCTAAAATTGGCTAACTAAATTGCCAATTAGTTAGTTTGAACTAATTCGAACTAATTCTAGTTAGTTCAAATTAGCTTAATTCGAACTAGAAAAAGTTAAATTCCAAAGGGGTAGCCGTGTTAGTCTATTGTAGAAAAACAGCAGAGTCCTGTGGCACTTTTAAAGACTAACAGATTTATTTATCACATGAGCTTTCATGGGAGAAAATCCCACTTTCTGATTTTCTCCCACGAAAGCTCATGCAATAAATAAATACGTCTTTAAAAGTGCCACAGGACTCTGTTGTTTTAGAAGAAGTTAGTTCGAACTAAGCAAATACCATTCATGGCACTTGCTTAGTTTGAATTAGCGATCCCCATTCATTTCAATGGTCAGTTATTTTGAACTAAGAAATTAGTTCGAATTAACATGGCCACATTGGCTAATTCGAACTAGTTAGTTTGAATTAAAGCCTTACTTCTGAAGCCCTATTCAAACTTATTAGTTCAAATTAAGGAAGCCCTTAATTCAAACTAACTAAAGCCTAGTGTAGCCATGGCTTTAGTTAGTTCGAATTAAGCCTCCTTAATTTGAACTAACTTGCCAGTGTAGACATAGCCATTGAGCATAACTAGCTGCCTCCAAGGAGGGCACGGACAGACACCAATATAAAATATGTTGGAATTGTCAGTAGTCATCTAAGCAGTTCCTGTGCTTTGTGTCTTCTGGTAAATCTATTGAAGAGGTTTGGATAAAACAGCTTGATTTTTGAGTTAAGGTTTCTCAAATAAACTCTATTCCTGTTCCAGTCAATCACAGAGAATCTTGTGCAATTTCCTTTAATTCGTTCGTGCGAGTGAGTGATGAATCAACTTACTTCTTGTAGGAAACAGTGTGAAAATCTCCCTGTATATGAAGTCTTGTGGAGGTGTGCAGAAAAGGGGAGACCAACAACATTAGACATTTTGCAAAAATATGAATAGGAACCACTTTTAAAACTTTAATTTGAAAAACTGCTCAACTTTTTGAATATTTTCAGGTCCAATATTAGTAAACTGAAGGGACTTAACCCTTACAAAAAACTGAAAGCATGAGGATATTTTTGGTTTGGTTAACAAGGAGGCTCAAAATTCAAACCTGTAATTGAACCTGATTGCATCCATAAGTATTGACAGGTTGCTGCCTTTCCACAGTACGCTTTGTAGATTATCACAGGACAGGTTAATTTTGCATGAATATTGGAATCTTTTGGGGCTCATATCAGTGGTTGAGTGGGCAGTTGTTAAAGTCTGGAAGCTTTTTCAGAAGCTCTTGCATCTGTGTCATTAACAGATAGGCAGGATTCCTTTCTTTGCAGAGACATTTTAAATGTTGCCAGCTCTCCTATTTGGTGTTTTTTCTTAAAGCCTTAGCTCCTGAGTTATGGTATCATGTGGAAATCTCAGGTTTCTTCCCGGTTTTTTGTGTGTGTTTGTTTTAAAGTACATTTCTAGTCCTTTCTGGTTGTTGGTAAAAGCTTGAGAATGTATTTTAGCGCACAGATAAAATGAATCAGGCCTTAAAATCACAAGATTTTTAATTTAAACACAGAATTTTTGAACACATGAATCTGACAACACTTAATGTGTTGAAATTCTCAAAGAACTGAGCGGGTTGCCTTGTAGAAGAGCAGGTAATTTATTCATTGTAGGATTAACCAGAGTGATTTAAATATGGATTGGCTCTGGCTATTGTGTAAGTGGCTTTTCAAAGTGTTTCCCCCTACTCCCCTTGGGAATTCTGCTTGACAATATCACTTGAGATAATACATAGTTTTTCTGGCTGTAAAATAGGAATTACTGACTCCAGGATCAAGTAAGATGCCCTTAAATAAGAGAGAGATTGCATCTGCAAGTGTCAGAGGGAGGACGCTATGGGATAGAGTAGAAGAAACTGCATATTGGCTCTCCTTGTCTTGATTTCAAGCTGAGGCTTGTTTTCTGATGTATTTCTCACACAGCCATTCAAATGTATTTGTCTGGCAAATTTTTCCTGTTATCAGAATGTGACCTTTGCTTATCGACATAGCAGTGTACATGGCAGATTCCCTGACATGTCAAATTTCTATCCTTCAAACTAAACATCAGCAATACTTTTAAGAGTTCGTGATGTAATAGTACGCAGCCAATGCTTTATCCACTCTGACTTGAAGATGTATGTATGTGTCCTTGAACAACTGAATAGTGTGGATTTTTTTTTTTTTGCTGGCAAAAGATGATATAATTCTAACACATCACAAAAATTTACAAAGTAAAAGTAAAGTAATACTTGAAGTGTAAATGGAAATCAAGTCTTGAAAGGTACAAAAAAAAAATCTCCATTCTGTGAACTAGTTTTTATCAGTGGAAATCTTCTCTCTTAATTTCTTATTTTTTAATTTCTAATTTAATTTCATATAAGTAACAAGATCATTGTAAATCCACAACTGAGACAAAGCTTCCAAGAAGTGTGTGTGTTGGGGGAGGGAGGTAGTTTACTTTTTTGAGCTGTAGCCGGAAGGGGAAAGTTGGAAATTAAAATCCCTAGAATCAGTGTGCAGAGGCTGTGGCCGGGAAAAGATGCATACTTCATAACAGAGGACCAGTCCAGTGAAGCAGCAAAATGAGAGTTTCTGGAAGCCAAAAAAGTGAAAGTAAAAATAATCCAGCCCAGGTGCTGAGGATTATTTATTCGATGTATTATGCTAATGTTTATTCCAGTGGGACCTTTTAAACTTGGTAAAAAAAATACGTTTAAAAAAGTTTAAAATTATGGAGAACAAACCCATTAAATAATTTGTCTGTATATTTTTAAAGTACATCTGAGACTTTATTGTTGCTGTCAAAGTACCATACGCCATGGAGGTGTCAGATGGGAATGAGCAAGAGTAAGAAATGCCCCAATTAATTTAAAAATATTTCCATTTTATGCAATCAGCACAATGTTCAAGGTTGCAGAAATTACTAAGTGTCTGTTCTGAGAACTGGGACATATATTTCTTTCTAATTAAATCTGGCCTTAGTAGGGGCTACTATAATAGTCTCTGATTTAAAATATAGAGGGGTCTTTATCAAACAGTCAACATTTGAATGTGACAGTTGTTGGTAAATACTAACTTTTTAGTGGCAATGGCAACTACTGCAATAATGGACTTATATAGAAATGGTTGCCTTATTACTTGAAAAATTCAGGGCCACTCATAGTTGTTGTCTAGTGAACATACAGAAATAAAAAGCACCAACCAAAAGAAAAAACAGCCATAGGCTGAGAAGTAAAATGGATCAATTGTTGTATTAGTGGTTTCAGTTACTATGCGTTACTATTATTTTTTGCCCCAAACTGAAATAGCATTGTAAAATGAATGTTTAAAAAAAAAAAAAGGAGGGGGGAAGTTTGTTTGGAATTGATTTATTGACTTAGAGACTCAAGAAGAGTCAAGAACATATAAAGAACAATAAATTAATCTTTCTCTTAATAGCAAGAATGGCCCTACTGGGTCAGACCAGTCCATCTAGCCTAGTATTTTGTCTCCTGATAGTGGCCAATGCTGATATTTACCCACCTTGATTCTTTCATAAATGTCTGTGGTGGGGTAAATAAACTTCCTTCTGGTTCCTGTCAAGTTGAGGGTATAAATCCTGTCAACCAGAATCCCTAGAACTAGCAATTAGGCATGTGAGCATTTACAACCAGGAAGATAGTGCTTTCTTGGCTGTAATCAGCACTGTCCCATGGGGGGAGCGGGGCCCAGGGCCAATTGGCCACAGCAGGGCCCCGCCTCCCATGCTGGAGGGGAGCATGGCGCCTGCTCTGCCCCCCAGGGAGCCGGCCCTGGGCTAGGACACTGAGGCTGCCGCCGGCGGGGGCAGGGGAGGGGAGGAGAGGAGAGGAGAGGAGAGGAGAGGAGAGGGAGTCAGAACCTGCTCTGGTGTGGGACCTGGCTCCGGCCAGGAGGCCGAGGCCGCCTGTGTGGGGGGGGTGGAGCCGGAGCCAGCTGCAGGGGAGGGAGCCAGCCATGAGACTGGGCCCCACGTGCTCTGCCCTTGGGCCTGCCTGCTCCGCCCTGGGGGCAGGGAGGGCCAGCCCAGAGGCCGGGCATAGCCCTCCCGCCCCGCTGCCTTCGGCTGGGTGCCAAAGGCAGCAGGGCGACCGATGGAAGAGGGGCTGCGGCGCACGTGCGGGCCCCACACTGCCCCACTGGGAGCGGGGCAGCGCGGGCCCCACGTACCCGCGGGGCCCGGGGCAATCGCCCAGTTCCCTCCCCCCCCCCAGGGTTGGCCCTGGCTGTAATAAGCAGTTTTTTTTCTTCTAGAGGTAGGGAATATAAAATAGAAGCCAGAGGAGTGTGTGTTGGTAGCACGAGTGCAGATGAAAAGTGTTTTTACTCGTTTCTGTAATGGATTTTGTGTTGCAGACAAAAAAATTATTGCATTTCAGTGAAGGCTGTCACTGTGTGCACACTAAGGGATTTAAAAGTGGGGAAATCAAAGTTTAGGAAAGATAAATAAATCTTCAGAACTGGTCTCAATACACACAGCCTTTAAATCCAGCTATGTAAAATATGGCATCCCCCACGTCCATAACAACTTGAACTTTGTTCCCATATCTTTCTCAGCCAGAACCTGTAAACTAGAAACCCTTTTAAACTAATATCTCCGCCAGAACCTGTAAACTAGAAACCCTTTTAAACTAATATCTCCTTATTTCCAGTATAAGATACAACTTTTAACTGGCTGATGGACCATGTGTGTTTTACTAATCTATTCTTAACACTATTACTTTGTATCTTTTTCTCCATTCCAGTTATCCAGTACAGACAGTCAAGGGATCACAGCATGTTACATCTTACTATGCATGTATGGTTCAAAAATAATCTTTCACTTATCCACTATGAGGCAATAAAAGTAATTAAGTAATATTTGTCATGGTTTTTAGCAGATGAGCACTTAAGGCTTTAACTTGGGTGGCTCCCTGACACCCTCCACCCCCCGGGGCCCCTTCCCTGCCTGTCTACTGGCTCCCCGCTCCTGTCGCGCCCCCCCCCCAGCCCCTTCCCCACCCACCTGCCAAATCCCTGCTGCTCCCACCCCCCCCCGATCCCTGACTGCCCCCCCCCCCCAGCCCATTCCCCACCCGCTCACAGGCTCCCTGACCCTCCAGGCCCTCTCCCCACTTACCTGGCTGGAGCTGCAGGGATGCCAGAGTCATTCCCTGGCCAGGCTGCTCCCGCCCTGAGCCATGCATCTAAGCATGCTCAGGGCAGGAGATTTGAAAAGGCTCCAGCCTGGCCGCAGCTCCCAGGCATCTGCAGGGCAAATTCCAGCCCCTGGCAGGCCAGATTCTGGCCCGCGGCCACAGGTTGGAAAAGCCTGAGAGCGCATCTCTCCTGGCCCTAGCTGGCCCTGCTTCCAAGCTGAGGGTCGGGGTTAGCAGGGGAATGGAGACCCGCTCTGTTCCCCTGCTGACCCCGGCCCCCAGCTGGGGAGTGGGGCCGGCCAGAGAAAAATAGGTGCCGGTATGCCATACCGGTGCATACTGGCTCCAAAAAAGTCCTGTGTTCACATGTTAAAAAATATTTAGATTGGTTAGATGTGTTTGAGTCAGCAGGGCCTGATGAAAGTCATCCTATGGTACTTAAGGAAATTGCTGGAACTGTTAGCAATTATCTTTGAAAAGTTATTGGGGTTATGTAAGGTTCCAGAGGACTGGAGAAGGACAAACATATTATTCATCTTTTAAAATGGGCAACAAATTGGGTCCAGTTCCAAAGGGGTAGGCGTGTTAGTCTATTGCAGAAAAACAAACAGAGTCCAGTGGCACTTTTAAAGACTAACAGGTTTATTTATCACATGAGCTTTCGTGGGTGGTTGACTTCTGGGTACCCATCTGGCTCTGTCAATCTGTTTCTTCACTTCTGCGGGTGGGTACTGTAGTTTTAAGAACGCTTGAAAGAGATCCTGAAGGTGTCTGTCTCTGTCTGAGGGATCAGAGCAAATGCAGTTATATCTTAGAGCTTGACTGTAGATAATGGATCGTGTGGTGTGTCTTGGGTGAAAGCTCGAAGGATGTAGGTAACTATAGCGATCAGCAGGTTTTTGGTATAGGGTGGTCTTTATGTGCCCATCACTAATTTGCTCTGTAGTATC
Source organism: Pelusios castaneus (assembly GCA_007922175.1). Lineage (NCBI taxonomy): Eukaryota > Metazoa > Chordata > Testudines > Pelomedusidae > Pelusios > Pelusios castaneus. Next base: position 59,527 of record ML685949.1, read on the forward strand.
CAGAAAGTGGATCTCCAGTGTGGAGTGTTCCAGGCTAAGTTTGATTGTGGAGTGGAAATTGTTGAAATCTCTATGGAAATCTTCAAGGGCATCCTTACTGTGGGTCCAGATGATGAAGAAGTCATCAATATAGCGTAAGTAAAGTAGAGGTGCTTTGGGATGAGACATGAGGAAGCATTGTTCTAAGGTGGCCGTAAAGATGTTGGCATATTGTGGGGCCATGCGGGTACCCATAGCAGTGCTGCTGACTTGAAGGTATAAATTATCCTCAAATCTGAAATGGTTGTGGGTGAGTACAAAGTCAAAGAGTTCAACCACAAGTTTTGCTGTGGCATCATCTTGAATAGTTCTTCTAATGGCTTGTACTCCATCTTCGTGTGGGATGTTGGTGTAAAGAGCCTCTACATCCATAGTGGCCAGGACAGTATTTTCTGGAAGTTCACTAATGGATTGGATTTTTCTCACTTCAATCTCTCTGCTCACTCCATTGACGACTTGGTAATAGCTGTGCTGAAACAGATGAATAACAAATCACAGCTTCAAAGAGAAACCGCAGAACTCGAATTTATATGCAAATTCGACTCGGTTGCCATGGGGTTAAACAGGGACTACGGATTTTTCTCTTATTGCAACAGGTGATTTGACCTCACCTTCCTCTGTGTGCTATTCCCCAGTGTTTGAATCCTAATATCTATTTTGATTTGCTGTTACAGCCTGACCTGATCCTAGGTCATACACTTCCCTGCATTTAATTTCCTCCCATTCTATAAATTTCCCATCTTCAAAGCGTCTGACAAAATGGGATTTTTCTCCCACGAAAGCTCATGTGATAAATAAAATCCCACTCTGCCTAACTTGGATACCTGAAAGATGCTGGAACAAATTATTAAGCAATCAATTTGTAAACACCTGGCGAATAATAAGGTTTTAAGGAGTAGCCACTATAAATCTGTCAAGAGCAAATCATGCCTAATTGAAGTGAATAGTGGGAAGCAGAAGACATGATATATCTTGATTTTAGTAGGGCATTTGACTGTCTCATAAACAAAACTAGGGAAATGATGTCTAGATGAAATTACTTTAAACAGCTGTACACCAATCTTAAAAGACTGTAGTCAGAGTAGTTATCAATGCTATCAGACTGAAAGGGCATGTCGCAGGGGTGGGGAAATTATGGCCTGCGGGCTGTATGTCTAGCTCGGCCTGGCCACTACTGCTTCCCAGCCCCACTCCTTTCCACCACCCCTCTCTCACCACATGGGCCCAGGGGTAGTGCCCAGGCTGCAGCACGGCAGCTGGCCGGAATGCGGCAGCTATTCCCCCACCCTCTCCGCCAGCCCCACTCCTTCACCCGCACCCTCCCATGTCATGACCCGCCATATAATTTCTACCACAAATGTGGCCTTCAGGCCAAAAAGTTTGCCCAACCCTGGCATATCAAGTGGGGTCCCATAGGGGTCAGTCCTGAGCCTAGAACAAGTCAGTATTTTCATTAAGGACTTGAGTAATGGAGTGAAGAGTGTTCTTATATAATTGGCATATGACACCAGGTTGGAAAGGGTGGGTGCTACCCACTTTGGAGAACAGAATTGAATTTTGAAGGACCTTAACAAATTGGGAGAATTGGTCTGAAATCAACAAGTTGAAAGGCAAGTGCAAAATATAATACTTAAGAAGGAAAAGTCAAATGCACAACTACAACACGAGGAAAAACTAGCTAGGTGGTAGTACCACTGAAAAGGATTTGGAAGTTCAAAATATCACAAATTGAATATGAATCAGTAGTATGTGATGCAGTTGCAAAAAAGGTTAATATAATTCTGGGAGCGTTGTATGTAAGATATGGGAGGAAACTGTCCTGCTCTACTCAGTGTTGGAGTACTACATATAGTTTTGGGCACCACTCTTCAGTAAAGATGCGAAAAAATAGGAGTGTGTCCGGAAGAGAGCAACAAAAATGATTAAAGGTTTAGAAAACCTGACCTCTGAGGAAAAGTTAAAAGGACACTGGGCATGATTAGCATTGGAAAAATGAAGTTGGGGTGGGGGGGTCTTGTTAAGTCTTGAAATGTGTTAAGGGCTGTTCTGAAGAGGATGGTGATTAGTTGTTCTCTCATCCAGTGAAGATGGAACAAGAAGTAATAGGCTTAATCTGCAGCAAGGGAGCTTTAGGTTACAATTAGGAAAAACTTTCTTAACTGTTAGGATAGTTAAGGTCTGGGATATATTTCCTATGGAGGTTGTGGAATCAGCGTCATTTGAGGTTTTTGATAACAGGTGAAACACGCACCTATCAGGAGTGGTCTAAATAGTACCAAACATCTAATAGTAAAGTTGTAGCTAATTAAAACAATATCAAATGTCTCCTGTCCTTTTGGTATTTTCAGACAGTGGTCTGAGTTTACAGGGTCCTGCCTTAATGCAAGGGACTTGACGTGATGACTTCTTGAGGTCTCTTCCAGTCCTGTATTTCTATGATACAGTAGGAGTCCAGAGTTATTTATCACACAGAGTGAAAACGTTCCAGAAAATGATACCTATGATGTTTTTGTACAAAAAAGCACCACATGATGCAATTGTTTAAAATACGATAAGGACTGCACCTATTAACAGCATTTTGGAACTCAGGCCCTGTTCCCTCCAACACTTAAGTGTGTGAGTAGTTTTTCTTGCTCTCCTTGGCCTTAGTGGGACTACCCGTATGTTTCAAAGTTAAACATGGTATTTTCAGGATTTGGGGCCTCAGTTTGTTGCAAGTTGCATTTAGTGGAGTCCTCAGTATTGATGTCTCTATTGACTCAGTCTGTTAACCGGTTTTTCTCTGAAAGGAATCCATTATGGATTTTCTGTGCACTTTCTCTCAGAACATGTTTTTCAATAGAGTGGGGTTGTTAACATTGACTCAGACGTCCATCATCTTGTGGGGATAGCTCTCAAGGGCTGTTCTAGCCTATATCCCTGGCCTGAAAAAAAATATATAATATAGACCTGAAAAACCTAGGTTTTTAAACATTTCCTCTTCTTTCTGTTGGGGACTGTAAAGGTTAACAGCTACTAATGAAAAATAACCGAGGTTGAAAATAAATAGCAAAAATAATTATTTAACTAAACAAGAGTTCCTATATAAGCAAGTTTGTCAGAGGATTATTATTTTTTCCTTTTCAAAAGTAATAAATAAAAGCTTGTTTCTTCCAGCTGAGGTCCTACCTGCCTTCATTAAGCTATAGCCATAGATGGAGGGGAAAATAATTCTTCCAACAAGATTTTGCAAGTAGCTGTCACAGTGTTAACAATAGTACTATACTAAGGAAATAAACTATATCTCTCTATCTATATAAGGGATGAAGTTGTCTCCTTGACCCCCCATAAGATATAGAAATGGCTTTCTAATTGTTTTTTAATTGTGGGTGTGATATTGTATTCATAACTGTGATTATGGGCTCCAAGTAGTCCACGGTGGACTGCTTCCCTCTTTCAAGCTACTGCTCCTTAAAGCTATTAACAATTGACCTAAAGGGAAAATGATTGAACTAAACTGTCCTTAAAATTAATTCAGTTGTTGTTTGCGAGTTGCTGGAGCCGTGCTGAGGATATGGCTGAGGGTATGCATGGTCTGAGGATATGAGAAACACAAGCTATGTGAGGTAATATCTTTTATTGTACCAACTTTTATTGGTGCAAGAGTCAAGGTTTTCAACTTCACAGAGCTCTTCTGCAGGTCTGGAAAAGGTAGCCAGAGTGTGACAGCTAAATATGATGTAGAACAGATTAAGTATGATGGATGTGTTGCAAGAAACCACTGAAAATAAAGTGAACAATTAATATCTTTAATCACTTGCTAAATTTTCAAACAAACATTTTCATTCTTTCTCATATGCTGCCCTGCACCCTTGGGAGGAGGTCTTCATCAACATCCACAAAGCAACTTTGTTATCTACTTTGGCTCCCTCTTCAAAACTCTCCTTTGCCACGAGCCTACAAAAAAGAGCAATTGGGCTCCTAGTGTGCAGAGACCACTAACTAATGCTAACCAATATTATCTGATTGCTTATACTCTTATATCTGTCTCTGCATCTGCTCTCTCTTGTCTTACACTCAGTTTGTAAGCACTTTGGGATGGGGACCATATTTTTGTTTTGTGTTTCTGCGGTGCCTGGGACAATAGGTCCTTGAGTAAGGCACGGTAATACAAATAATAATTTAAAATATGTGCATGGAAATGAGTTTCAGATACTGGAGGACATAACAGATATGGGCATCTGCCTTAATTATGCCTAAAGCCATCATTACAGAAATGGGTATTTGTTTTAATAAAACCTAAGTGGTTCCTTGTGGGGCTCTTCTAGGTTACTTGAGGGAAAAAGTGTGTGTGTATATACACAAAAATAATTTTCAAATATATAAAGAATACTTTGTTTACCAATTAAAAGAGCACACCTACTTTTGCAGTGTTTTTTGCCAGTTAAAAACCACTGTGGAAGGACCTACATCATTTTGTTTTTACAGCTCATATAGTCATGAGGTAATTCCAGTAAGATAAGTAATGTGTCATGGGAGATGAACCCAAGTTACCTCAGCATTTTCTCTCCATGTGTCTGTAATTGCTGGCTACACAGTAGGCGTTCATGAAAGCTAAAACAGACTAAAAGATATTGTGTGTAAAATAATATTTACTGGTTATTTTTAGAAATGAAAAGCATTTTAGAGTGTAATAGAAATAAATTAGGTGCTGTTCATAACTAGGGGAAAAAAGCAAATAACACAGTGTCAAATTTTGACTAAGAAGGCATGTGGGAAATGGTGGGGAAAAAATTCAGGAAGCCTATTTAAACTTGCTCTTTGAGCTCTGTCGTCAGAATCTGAACTTCTGAAAGGATAGGTGAGCTTTGGTTTTTATGAAGAAATCTGCTCTTCTAGAAGTACACTGCTCGTGTTTTATCTTCTGACACGAACTGAGAATCCGGGGTGGGGAAAAATGAAAAAACCCTGAAAACTTTCTGCTGTGTGGGAAATTAGAAAACACTGTCTCTCTCAGGTGTGTCACAAAGAGCTGGGAGGCGTATCATGGGAAATTGGCAGTTCGGCTTGGAACTGGCTTGGTGCTCCTGCTGCCCACCGGCTTCCGCTGCCCTCAGCGGTCCACTCCTGCCGCACAACACAGGTGGCAGCCATGGCCAGATGAGTAAAGGGTTTCAGGGACTGCAATGTGGAGCCCCAAGCTAAGAGAACAGGAACCACCTGCCTGCCCCACAAAAATAAACGCAGCCCCACTGAACCAGAGTGCTGAAGCGTAACCTTGCGCAGGCTGAACTCTGCACCCATCCAGGTCCCACAGTACTGCATCTGCAGTACTGCACAGTACCCAGCTGCTCCCAGCCCAAATGCCACAGCTGCCCACGCTGGCTTGCCTCGCCCTGCTCCTGGGCTTGCTGGTCTCTGGAGCTCCACAGCTTCCAGAGTGCTACCAGTCCATGCATCGCTGGCTGCCAGATTGTAGTGTTTCACACGGGGGAACGTCTTCCATCAGGTGTGTCGTGATGGAAAAAAGGTTGAGAACCACTGGTCTACCTGCATGAAGAAGTACTGAGAATGTAGCTTTTCTCCATAGGAAAGAATCTGTCTGGTGGTACTGATTGGATGGGGAAAAACTGTGGCAGTACAATGGAAAAAATTGCTTAGAGCAATAGCAAACTAAGAATAGGAGGAGTATGTGTGCCTAAAAAACCAGCCACTGGTCTACAACGTTCTCCGTGTATTTCCTGATATTGTTGACTTGGTGAAGGCATTGCTTGAGAGTACTTATATTATTCTAGTTGTTAGTTTTTGTTTATCTGTTAGTCACCTATGATCCTAACCAGCAAAACGGTAAGCAATGTGCAATTTTAAATATGTGATCAGCCCCATTGAAGTCATTGGGACTGATCATATGCCATCAGGTTATGCATGTGCTCAAATGATTTGCTGTAACATGACCTTAAGCAACTGAGTATAGGGTTGGCTCATTTAATCTGTCAATCTGTGGGAACTGAAAAGTGGATGCTGAAAATTGTTAGCATTATGGGTAATGCTTATTAGCTTAAAGATGAGCTTGTTAGGGAGTGTTCATGTCACAGGGAGGACTGTACCTACCCTTTTAGTCCCTCTCAAGTACACCCTCATAAATGGCAGATCTGGCTTCCTGCACTTCACTCAGAGTGGAACAACATGATTCAACTGCATTTAGACTGGATCTCTGGATGGCTGTCCCCATTTCTCAACTGTATTAAAAACATAGGCCCAACTTAATTTGTCACCTGTTTCCCTTAAGAAATGTGTGACAGCATAAATATGTAGTGGTACAGCAACAGTGTCTTCAAAATAAAGCATCATTTATTCATTCCTTAAAAGTACAAAGCACATACAGCAAAGTACGAAAACGACAAGTAGCCTATATGCCAGTCTTACACATTAAACTTTCCTTGTCAGCCTTTGTAAGTTCCCCTCAGCCCAGCAATCTCCATCTTTGGCAGAGAGAAGCAACCTGTCCTGCTGTATGGGCTGCCAGCTTTCACTGATGCACCGTGGGCAGCCTCTGGCTCCTCATTTCACCCTTCCTTCCTATTCTTCTATCTTTTGAGGCTTAAGATCCCTTCAGCTTTTGGAAGAGTGAACCATTCTAATCTGGATGGAGCCGGCCAGGATATTCCCCAACTGGTAGCTCCCTCCATTGTTTCATTTCCTGTGGGTTCCCCTCTGTGATTCCATTGATTAACTCCTGGCATTCAGACAGGTTAATATCAAATAGGTAAGCTCAGGGGCATACACTGTTTATACGCTCCTCCTCCTCCATTTATATAGGCAAAGAATATTTACAAGCACTTATCTTTCACTGTTACGCGGATTCCAGTAATTCAGGCTCCATGCAGGGAGTATTTCTCAACTCTGCATTTGCAATTGAAATAGATGGGAATGAAATCTTTGGGAACAGATGTGGCTGATAATCATGTTTTGATTTACTGTTTTCTGTGAACACTAGTGTTAGTACTTTTTCCTCTGTGCAGTTTCTATATCTGCGTATGAAAATGTCCTTTTTTTAAGCCTAAAAATATTTGTACAGATCATATTTGGCCTGTTTTTTTTAAAAAACAACAAACCAGTTGAATTGATCTAGTTGTTTAGATTCCCCTTTTTTATTCTTAAAATTCATACTAATTAATTATTATTAAAAAAAAATCTTTGAGACTTGTAGGTAAGTATACATGTAGAATACAGGGTTTTTTATATGCCTTTTATTATGCATAGGTGTTGCTAGTGGTGGTCAGAAAATGGGGTGCTTTGTTGAAGAAAATTTTGATTGCCTGACCAAAAAGGAAAAAAAAAATTGAAAGTAAAAAATATTTAGCTGCAAACTGAAAAATTTCGGAGGAAAACAGAATATGATCTGCTGAAAGCTTTTGCCTTAAAACTGAAAATTTTGATTTGGAAATGGCATCACTGTGCTTCATTGGAGTTTTAGTTTTTGTGCCCATATTCTCCTACATTTTATTGGGAGAAGGTTTCATTGGGAGAAGGCCTCCATGGTAAACCACGATCTCTCCTCTTTGTGAGATGTTGCATTCATCCATAGGATTCCTCAGCCATGGTATATCATGGGAGATGTAGGAACCCAGCCCAAAGAGGAAAATAGGGCCCTGCGGCACTCAAACTGGCCAAGATGTATCGCAGTGTTATTGAATTCAAATGTTTGTTTTTTGGCCTAACACTTCAGTTTTCATGTGTTCAGCTTTTCAATAAAGATGAAACTTTCCACAGAAAACAGAAATATTTTCCAGAAAATTTAGTTCTGTCAAATAGTTTCACGGGAAAATTTTCAGTCTTCCCTAGTAACAACCTAGTTAAATAAGGTTTTTTGTTTGGTTTAAGAATCTGCAAGTTGTATTTTTTGCAGTTGTACTTCGTGCAGCATTGTTATACACTAGTGTCTTCATGCACTCTTCTCTTATGAGCCATATCATGCTGATATATTTTCATTTCTGGTACTGTTAGTCATCTATATAAATACATTGTTTTGAAAAATGGGAGTGTCTCTCAGAACTTAGCCGAATATTTTGATTTTAAAAAAACTCAGTAAACTTTTATATGTTTATGACCAAGATGTTAGAACCTGTATGCAGTCCCAGAAAATGTGCACCTCTATATGAAAATTGTGTGTTTGTGTGTGTGTGTTTAAAGAGCAGTTGTATAAAGAATGGGCAAATTTTCTCCTTTTTTAATTCTGCTTTTCAAATCACACCCACTATGTTTCAGTCCTGGTGAAAACAAGTTTTAAAGTTTCAACTTAATTTCCCTCATCACAAAATTCACTAAACAGTTTGATCCGGTAGGTAGTCAGTGCAGTGTGCAAAAAGAGGTTAAGAATATCAAAGGGTTTACAGGACAGGATAGAAAAACACTGGCAGTCCTGTATGGGGAAAATTGAACAACACTTGCTATTACTATATCCAGGACAAGCTAATGTTATTACCGCATCACCTTAATGAATATATTTGAACTTTAATGTGAGGGGCAAATGAGCCCACATATACCTCATGCCTACCTGACGTTGTTTGTGGTGTTCTGAAGAATCTGTTATTAATCACTGTCACATACAGGATCCTGGAGTCAGCGCTGTCCCGTGGGGGGAACGGGGCCCGGGGCCAATTGGCCATGGCGGTGCTGTGCCATCCATGCTGGAGGAGAGCGTGGCGCCCGCTCCGCCCCCCAGGGAGCCGGCCTTGGGCCAGGACACCGAGGCTGCTGCCTGCGGGGGGGAGTCGGAGCCGGCTCTGGCTGGGAGGCCGAGGCCACCTGTGTGGGGGGCTGGAGCCGGAGCTGGCTGCGGTGGAGGGTGCCGGCCGTGTGGGGCAGGCTGGCCCAGAGGCTGGGCCCCATGTGCTCTGCCCTTGGGCCTGTCTGCTCCGACCGGGGGGCGGGGAGGGCAAGCCTAAGGGCCGGGCATAGCCCTCCTGCCCTGCCCCACCACCTTCGGCTGGGTGCCAAAGGCAGCCAAATGACCGTGGGAGGAGGGGCTGTGGCCGCGGGCGGGCCCCGCTCTGCCCCGCTGGGAGCAGGACAGCGCGGGGCCCATGTACCCGTGGGGCCCGGGGTGATCGCCCTGTTCGCCCCCTCCCAACACGGGTGGGTTTCCTGGAGCTAAACTGCCCAACCAGTCACAAACAATGCTTCTGATCCCCCACACTGGATCTCAAGAAGTCACCACAAAATATATTCAGCCCCCTTTACTGCATTTCAGCCACCGGTCCCCAGTTCAGCCACAAGATCTGGTAAAGAGAGAAATTGCTTAAAACTCCAAGCTCTTTACCCAAAAAGGTTTCTCCTGACCCTAAAGGGTCAGTCAGCCACCTTACACAGAACATTATAGGTTTGGATCTTACCCAAAATACCATGCTGCCAGCCAGTCCTTTAGTAACTAAAACTAAAGGTTTATTGTACAAGGAAAGAAACAAGCTATCAGAGCACTGTTACAGGGTTAACGTAATCACATACATACAATGACTGGAAGTCCAATATATCAGGTTTCCAGGAGAATTTGAAGTTTGCAGATCTTAGGCTCACATCCAATACCTGTATGGGTTGAAGTCCTTGTTTCACAGCTTCAGTGGTTAGAAATCCAGTTCAAAGGAATATAGACCAAATAGTCCAAGTCTAGAATTTGCTCTAATTCTCCCATGAGAATTAGCAGGGTGATTCCAAGCTGGTGCTGGCTGGGATCTCAATCCCGCAGTCCAAACTTTCCCTGAAAAGCTTGGACAGATGTGAGACCAAGGGATTATGTTCCCAATTTCCTTTTATAGTGGTGGCAAGGTGGGCATTTGCAGGTCATTTCTTCATGTGGGCTTTGATGACAGTTCACAGATACTTCCTTAAGTGGAGAATAGCAATGTGTTGTCCTTTGAAGTAACACCTTCACCTCTTGGGCACCACAGGCAATTAGCTGCATTAGCGCTGTTAATAGACAGTTTACATTGGTACAAAGCTCCATCTAGATGTTAATGTTCCCTTTTGACCTCTTCTAATAGAACAATAGTAACAGACAGGGAAGCAGCTCATTTACCTTGATGACCACTAACAATATAGATGTAAATATCATCAAGTAACTACTAAAAGGCACGACCTACCTGTAACACTACAATATACTTTTGAAGGTTAAATTTGAGTCATGTATTTCACAAGATGGCTTGGTCTTTTTAGGCCTAGCATGACAACTGCATTTTATAAGGTGGCGTTATAGACATTAGAGAAAATAGTACTCTATAATATGACAAATTGTAAATGCACAGACACTCTCACAGCACAGTAGTACTTCCAACCTTATTAGGGAAGGTTATGTCAGTTTAAATGTGATTAATTTATATTTTTCTTCATTACATATTATTTATAAAATTTGCAGCTTTCCTTTAAGTTTTTTGTTTAAGAAGAGCTTTGAGATTTCTCATAGATACCATTGTCAAGGTAAAAGGTAAGCTTGATAAATCTGGATCCAAAACTAGAATACATTGCATGTGTATAAAACACATTTTGTACTTTTTATGGTAATGAAATATATTTCCATTAGGATGAATATATATATGCATTGCAGGCTTATTTAGTACTAAAGGAGAAGAGTATTATATTGATCAGTATAATTGCAGCTCTTGCTGATTTGTCAAATGACATTAGCTAACTAAAAATTTGAGTAGATGGTCACTGACTCATCTATGCTGAGCATGGCAGAATGAAAGTGGGTTTGAAAATAAATGTACTGAAAATGTAGATGGGGGTAAATATAGGATTTCAGAGAGGTAGCTGTTTTATCTATTTCAGCAAAACAAACAAGGAGTCTTGTGGCACTTTATAAAGAGTAACAAATTGATTTATTGCATGAGCTTTCATAGGGCATAATGCCACTTCCTGAGATGCATGAAATGGAAACTGCAGTATGTTAGAAAAACAACAGAGTCCGGTGGCACTTTTAAAGACTAACAGATTTATTTATCACATGAGCTTTCGTGGGAGAAAATCCCACTTCGTCAGACACTTTGAAGATGGGAAACTTACAGAATGGGAGGAAATTAAATGCAGGGGAGTGTATGACATAGGATCAGCTTGGGGGCTGGTGCGGCTCGGGGGCTGGCGCGGCCGGGGGGTCGGGGGTCGGGGGCTGGCACGGCTTGAGCCTCAGCTGGTGCCCCCCCATGGCTGCAGCCCCCTCCTTGCTGCCAGCCCCAGTCCCCCACTGCTACCCCCAGCTCTCCTCCGCCGGCCCCTACCCCAGAGGCCAGCTCCTCTTCCTGCTGCTGACTGAGGCAAACGCGGCTTTTGGGGTAGGCGAAGCAGATGCTGGGGCCCCTTACAGCTCGGGGCCTTAGGAGTGCGCCTGCTTCGCCTACCCCAAAAGCCACCTCTGGGCATAGGAGCCGGCAAAGGTTGCTGACCCCTGATCTAGATCACAGTGGCAAGATCTGGTGTCTAAATGAAGAAGTTGTCAGGTTTTTTAACAAATCATATTTTGTCAAAATATTTTTAAAGCAGTCTAAAAGTAAAACAAACAATTAAGTTGAAGTACAGAACTTTCTGTTTAGTTCAGCTCTAAAACATGGCAAATAATGGCCGTATTAACACTTGTTCTTCCATCACTATAGTAGTAATGATGGTATTAGGCCAGAAGAATTTCTGCCAATTCTGTTATTGATAGAAGTAGAAAAAGTAAAAACTTCCGTGAACTGTACTGCAGGACAAATGGAGTCCATTTCACAGTTGGAGACAGTTTTAAAACAGAAATCCAAAACATGCATTTGACTGTTCCAGAAACAATTCTGCACATCATCTTGCAGTTGTTGGCTGTCTTTCTTTTGTCTTGTAACGTTCAGTAGGGCTTGCTGCTGGATGCCAGTAAACCACTGATCAAGAAGTAGGGACACTTTGGTCCGCTGATAGAAGATGTCCATCCAGACTATTATAAAGAGGATTGAATACTAATACTACTCCTATTGCACACTAAAATCTTTGGTTAAATTCAAGAAAATCCCAAGATAGATCCACTTTTCTGTATGGTGTGGATCCTTCTGTGCATGGTTCAGTTTGGCTCAGCCTGACTGGTTGGATGGCCAGCTCTTATCACTTGTAAACTGCCCATGGTATGTGGTGACCAGGAATAAATATCTGTGACGTGTGTACAGAAGCACTTACAGTCCTGTTAGTTAATATGTGTTAATTGGCAATCAGTTGCTATGTATTGCAGCATTGATCACATATTCTAGACAAGGAGAGAGAACAGAATTTAAGAGCTGCTCCTCTGTGCAAAGGCCACTAGGCCCATGCAGACAGTTGGACTGTTTTCTATGGCCGTTCCCATTAAGGAAGGCATCTGTCAAAAGCCTCAGACCATGACATTTGCTGAGCAATTTATACCCTCTCCCTCGGCACAGGTGCTGTAAATCCCAGTAATTCCTGTTCCTACTTATTACAACCATTTATCAGGTCTGTTAATTTATTCTGTTTAATTTTTATACTTTGTATAATTTAAAAACAAATGGGAATCTTATAGCCATTGGTGGGTTTTTTTAAATGAAAAACCAGAGTATTATGCATCCAAAATATAACCTTTCATTTTTATATTACGCTCTAGCTGTATAGAAATATTATACTCCTACATTATTTCACATGATCTGGAAGAAAGACTTCTTAAAAAAAAGTTAGCCCAATATATCATTTGTATTGCAAATTTTGGGGAAGCTTTTTAGGACTGGCCCTTACCTCTTCTAATGGGTCAAATCAAACCTCTGGATCCAAATGCAATGGAAGTAATGAATTTGGATTTGAAGTTTGCTAATTTTGACTATTCTCTAGCACAATGCAAAGGGCTGTTCAGAAAGGTAATGCATTTGTATTCTGAAGACATTTGTAATAGGAAGATCAGAATGAGAAATATGCCGTATTATCATGTCTTTTACTTGTGCAGAGAGATTTTGGAACAGCATTTTTAATACTCTTCCTGTGTACTAGAGCTGTAAAAATGTATAAAATGCCAAAAACGCAATGACTGAAGAACCCATAGGGAAATGTGAGTTTGAACAAAACAGTCTATGCCTCTTACTCCTAGGATTATGTAGACTAAAATAGTTTATAATTTTGTTTTTTCCTTTAGATAAGTATGTGGGCTGAGTTGTGTTTTTTTTAAAAGTAACCGCCGAACTACTGTGGATGACTATAAGCCCATAATTACTCTGAACATAATCAAACCCTTCCCCCGCCCCCATGGTATTGTCTCAGGCAGGCCAAAAGGTATCAAGTAATTAACAGCACAGATCAGCAAAAATATATTCGTTTTAGTAGTTGAGTTTTCTAAACTTCATTGGTACAGATGATACAGCTTCAACTGAAGTGCAAAATATTTGAAAGATGATGTGGCATAATTTCTTGAAAGTGCTGGTTCCTTTTTATTCCTGCCAGTTAGCTCATGTTATGTTGTCATGAGAAGAAAACGGAAAAAGGGCCAAAACTCTGTTTTGCTGGAGCACCACCAAGTGAAGGCAATTGACTTTGCTAATGACTTGTGTTTTCAGCCGAATTAGTGGAGCACTGTAGTTTTGAAAAGTCATTCCCTGCGTCTTGCATTGCTGTCAGCTGTTAACAGAAATTGATATCCAATACTTGCCAGAATTTTGTATATTTTCCTACTGAGTCTTTGCAGATCAAGGCCAAGCTAATAGAGAGAATATTTCTGTGTTGATTTTCTATCAGTTTTTCTAATAAAGCTTACTGTGGGTTAATTTACTATAGATTGAAACGCCACAGAATAAATGGAAGTGAACATGTAGTAAATGGCCCATAGCCTATTTGAAATGGGATGAAAATCTAATTCTCAGTGGATTCATGGCTACCTGACTAAAACCATCTCGATTAGCACTAATTGACATCCTTGTCAGTAGACTGAGCAGAGAGGTCAAGGACTGAATTAGCATGGAGACTGAACTTGCACTGAATCCCTGGGCTGCATGCTTAGACATTGTTTGATAGCTAAGCCATGCATACAGAAGTTACAAGGTTATGGGTCCAGGGAGTGATGGCCCCTACTAACATTTACTCTAAATTTTCTCTGTACCAAGCAGGCTACAAATGCCACTGAACACTACGTTTTTGTCTTTGGGCAAGCTTACATTTTGTTGTCTTATACCGAATTAACTTGCTTGCGGAAATGTTCTCAGGTAAAGTTGAAGGGCATTTCAGAGGCTATAGGGATGGAGTAATACTGAGGTGGAAATTAGTTTGTCAATGCAGATTACAGTCAAAATGGCATAATGCTGGGAAAGGAAGGTTTGTTCACTGTTAACGTATATTGTACGGTGGGGTCTTTCTGAGAATGACATGGGTTCAGGAGAGAGGACTGAAGTCTGTTGTCATTCATGATGGATCTGGGCTAATGCCTGTACATCAGTAGGGTTAATTGAAATTGATCGGTGTAACAGAGCTGATATTAGTTACGGTATGTTCAGCCTTTACATTGAATTTACTAGTTCTGCTTATTACAATATTAAATATGTAAAAACTATTTTTAATTATGTAGGCTTTTTAAAATGGTAGTGAAGGTGCAAAATTGCTTCTCAGAATGCTACAGGTCTGTATTTTGGATAAATTGTGTGTGTGTGTGTGTGTGTGTGTGTGTGTGTGTGTGTGTGTGTGTGTGTGTGTGTGTGTGTGTGTGAATTTCAAAATTTTGGAGTTATGATCTTCCAAAAAAATATATAGTAGAGAGAACATTCCATATATAGGCTTAGGTTACATGAGGCTTGATTAGTTTAAATAAATACCTTTTAAAAATTTGTCGAATGCATTTTATCTAGATAATGGACTTGAATGGCTCTTTAGAGCTGATTTGTAGTCTTATTTATAATTTGCTAAAGTTTATTTGCACAGTAGACCTCAGCAGTTCTCTATGTAATTTCTGATTTTGGATACAGGCTAGTTGAAAAATCAGATGATTGCTTACTGTGTGGTAGATTTTTAAAAAAATTTGA
This sequence comes from Pelusios castaneus, assembly GCA_007922175.1. Classification (NCBI taxonomy): domain Eukaryota; kingdom Metazoa; phylum Chordata; order Testudines; family Pelomedusidae; genus Pelusios; species Pelusios castaneus. The sequence goes on from ML685949.1 coordinate 74,562, forward strand.
GATGTAACAATTACTAAAATACTTAATTATGCAGAGCAACAGCATTAGTCTACAAAAAACATGAAAACAAGGCATTCGGAAAGTGTGATGAACTGAATCCAAGTAACTCTCTACTATGGATCTTCTTAAGAACTTCCGTAAGTAAGAGGAGCCCAAACATTGGGCAATAAAGGGAAGCTTTGTGTCAGCTACTTAGAAATAATCTACATAATTGTCACTATTGCTTGGATATATTTATTTATTTATTTGCATTGGAAAACCCAACACTGTTCTTGTTTGGATGTTGCTTATGCCCTAAGAAGTTTGTATGAAAGTACAATCTCATCATATATCTTTGAGTACAGTGCACATTTACAGCACCAACCTTTTTCAGATTAAATTCAAATAATTCTTTATAATCTTGTTACATTAAATTGTGGGGTTAAATTAATTATGTACACTTTCTCAGTGAAGTTGCTTCCATATGCAGGGAATTACTTATCCCCCTTATCCTCTGTCTATGTCTTGTAATTAAACATTTCCTTAGAAATAAAACTATCACCTTTGTAAATTAGGTTTTTAAATTAGCCCTCAGACTTCTGATACAAAATTTCAGCCTAAAGTAAACTTTTGAAGCTGAATTATAAATTCCTAAATGTTGCATAATGTCAGCAATGACATGACCTTAAATATATCTCTGAAGAGTAGTGCTTCTGCAAACTAAATGCCTGACTTATCCTTCAGTATGGGGGAAACCCAATAGTGGGGGAGAGTAGTTTTGGGGGTACACCTTTGAGTCTTCCCAGTTTTTGGGAAGGTGATGCATTCCCCCCTACATTCCAAGATCTACCACAGACATTGGGCAACTGACTCCAACAACTTGTGCCTTTGTACCGCTCCTGGACCTCCTAACACCACCCTGGAAATAGCCTCCTCCAGCACAAATAAGCAAAAGGTAAAATTCATATACAGAACATTGCTACAGATGGGTCTGAGGGGTCTTATTTGTTCATAGAGTCAAAAGGCAGAAGGGACTAGTGTGATAGTCTGACCTCCTGTATAACACAGGCCATAGAAGTTCGTTTTCCTAAAATAATTCCTAGAGCATATCTTTTAGAAACATCCCATTTTGATTTTAAAATGGTCAATGATGGAGAATCCACTATGACCCTTGGTAAATTGTTTCAGTAGTTAATTACCTTACTGTTAAAAATATATGCCTTATTTACAGTCTGAATTATTTCTAGCTTCATGTTCTAGTCATTGGGTTCTTATACCTTTCTCTGCTAGATTAAAGGGAGTATTAAATATTTTCCCCCATGTAGATACTTAGAGACTTACTTAATCAAGTCACCTATTAACCTTTTGTTTGTTAAGCTAAATAGTTTGAGCACTTTGAATCTATTACTATAAGGCATGTTTTCAAAACCTTTAATCATTCTCATGGCTCTTCTCAGAACCCACTCCAATTTATCAGTATCCTTCTTGAAATGTAGACCCAAGAACTGGGCACAGTGGTCACACCAATGCCAAATACAGAAGTAAAATAATCTCTCTATTACAGGGGTGGACAAAATTGGCTCTCAACTAGGCACCAGCAATTTTACTTTTGGTCACCAGAGGGCGCTCTTCCATTACATTTCTGAAGTGGCGCTAGGTGACAGGCTACTAAAATTGGTCGTCATGGTTACCAGAAACATTGATTTGTTGAGCCCTGCTCTATTACAACTCAAGATTCCCCTGCTTATGCATCCATGGATCACATTATCTCTTTTGGCAACAGCCTGTCACTAGGGGCACATGTGCAGCTGATTATTCACCTCCAAATCTTTTTGAGTCTCTGCTTCCCAGGTTAGAGTTCCAAACTGTATAAATATGTTCTACTGTCTTTGTTCATAGATATAAACATTTACATTTTTCCATTTTAAAATGCATATTGTTTGCTTGGCCCAGTTTTCCAACTGAGCCAGATTGCTCTGTATCAGTGATCTGTCATGTTTGTCATTTATCACTTCCCCAGTTATGTGTCCTCTGTAAGCTTTACCAGTGATGATTGTATGTTTTCTTTGAGGTCATTAATAAAGATGTTAAGTAGCATAGGGTCAAGAACCAATCCCAGCAGGACCCTACTAGAAATACTTCTGTTTGATGATTCCCTGTTTACAGTTCCATTTTGAGACTTATCCGTTAGCTAGCTTTTAATTCATTTAATGTATATCATAGTAATTTTGTATAATTTTTTATCAAAATGTCGTCTGGTACCAAGTCAGATGCCTTAACTGAAGTCTAAGTATATTATATCATCACCATTATCTTTATCAACTAAATTTGTAATTCTATCAAAAAAAGTGTTAGTTTGATAAGATCGGTTTTCCATGGTACCCACAAAGAATATTGATAAATTTGAGAGGATTCTGAGAAGAGTCTTGAGAATGATTAAAGGTTTCGGAAATCATGCCTTATAGTAATGGATTCAAAGTATTCAAATTATTTATGGCATTAATTTATATTACCCCCCTTTAGTTCTTTATTAATTAGTTCTCATATCAGTTGCTCCATTGGGCCATTATCTAGCAAGAATAGCAAGATTTAAAATTTTCTGGGCATACTCATTATATATATATTTTGGAATGGTAAATAATTGTATTTGAAAAGAAAACAACTGAATTAATGTGTGATCTTGTAATTATTAGATTATTCAACATTCTGACAATTAATAAAGTTAATTGTCTCTCCAAGGGAATTCATACTTGTTTAGTCTACAGTCTTGCAAGAATATGGTAAAGAACAAGAGGCCTAGACTAACACTGTATTTGAGGTACCCTTCTTTTTATGATACAGTCTCAATATATATGATTTTGGTTCAGAGATATGGTTGAAATTTTCTGTGGTAAAATACTTTATGAAGGCCCCATTGATGCACGAGGCCTTTTCAGCAGCTGTCATAATCTAAGAACCTATTGAATCTTTTATGAATGAATTCCACAAATATAATTTTTGAGTGTAGGTGTAAGCAATATACTTTTTCCTTTTCCGTGTGTGCCAGATATAATACAGCTGACTCAGGATAGTATTGGCTGGTTGTAAAAAGACTTTTTCCTTTCTGCAAAACATCTGGAGTCATTCATGTGATGCATTAAATTGTCTGTCCATCATTTCAAATTTTAATGTACTTAGTAATTGTTGACCTCTATTTTTTTATTGCCTACTAATGCGAACATGCTGTAATGATGAGGGTGTGTCAAAGGGGAGCAAGTTAGACATCTTAGTGCCTGTAAGATGGTCTCTATTAAAATAATCATGTGTTACAAACATGCATGAGAGACTTGGGGCGCTACTCAATCAAAATAACTCATGGGTGGTCTAACTTTTTTGCTTTTGAAGAATTTTTCTTCTGCCAAAGTACACAAGGAGATCATTAGAAAAGTGTCTAGGTTTCACCTTCTTGTAGTAGCTAGCGTGTGGGCAACATTTGCAGCTGTACATACAGGCAAAGGAGAACTACAGTATTTCACTCTGGATTGAGAAAACCCTACCAAGAAGGTTTGCAAATAATTTTTTACTGTGGGCTTATGACACCCAGTGTATAACTGATTTCATTATTTATTACATCAGCTCTTATTCATCCTGCTGACTTGGATAACTGGCAGCAGGACTGATGGGCGATAACTATCTGCTATTATTTGAAAATCCTTTCAGAGACTTCCTTTGAGTATATCACTTTTTGTTTTCTTATAACAAATCTTTCCATTGGTGAATTGCAAAATGTGTAGGATGCATAGTAGATACTGAGAAGTCCTCTTTGCAACTAAGGGTAAGTCTGTGCTGAAGCTGGCTTCCCAGCATGGGTACACAGATACGTGCAAGTTCTGCTTCAGCTAGCTCACTAAAAATAGCAGGGTAGCAAGGGCAATAGCGTGGGCTAGCCACATGAGTGCATGCCAAGGGGATCAGAGAGTTTTGTACTCTGGTGAATAGCCCAGGCTGCCATCTCTGCTACTCTGAGTACACTGTTGTTTTTAGCAGACTTGCTTGAGAAGGGCTAGTCACATGTATATGTCTACCCACACTGGGAAGCAAGCTGCCACCTGCTGTGTAGATATAGCCTAAAAGAATGATGTATGCAGTATTGTCTGAGGCCTTGTACACAGTAAAGTTTCTTTGTGGAATAAGTTGCCTTGTTGTGCAAAAAGAATGCCCCTGTACACACTGAAAAGCTCTTGATTGCGTTACAACTGCCCTGTTGTAAAGCAATAATAAAACAACCTGTGTGAGAGAAAGAAGCCCTTTTGCAGAAAGCCTTTTCTGCAAAAGAAGCTGTGTGTATGGTGAGTCGGTTTTATTCCATTTTAACTGACCTCTGGAAATGTCCCAGAGTGCCAGTCAAGGCCACTCTGGGTCACCGGAGCTGTCATACTTGTCAATTTCCCTGATCTAACAGAGCAGGGAAAGTGACAAGTACTGGAACATGTCAATTTCACTGTTCTGTTCCAGGAGTGAAATTGACATGGGGGGACTGCTGCAGGGGATGGGAAGCCACAGTGAAGCCACGGGGATCCTCTGTCCCCGGTGGCTTCAACCCTCGCCATCGGCGACCAGGGTGCCCCGGTGACTGCCCCTCTTGGTGCAGTGGACAAGAGGCAGCCCCTGGGGCTACCCGCCCCTGGTGGTGGCAGGGCTGCAGCAGCTGGGGTTCCCGGGACCTCGGTGGCAGGGCAGGCTGCAGCCACTAAGGTTCCTAGCCCTGCCACCAGGGAGCCTGGAACCCCGGTGGCTGCAGCCTGCCCTGCCGACGGGGACCAGGGAACCCATGCAGCTACAGCATGTCAGCAACTGGAAACTTGGCTGCTGCTACCGTACCTGGCACAGTGGGATTGGTGCCCACCATGCACTGCTCTTTGTAACGAAAATTCAAAGGAGCGTGTGAACACTCCTTTGCTTTACAAGGAGTCGTGTGTGGATGTGGGCAAGCGTTATAGGTATAACACTTTTCTTTTACCTCAACAACTTTATTTCCGAACAAAACTCTAGTGTGTACATAGCCTGTATTATGATTTGTAGCTGTATAGGTGCTGTTGCTGGTAAATTGTAGACAAATGTTTAGGTCCTTGTTTAATGTCAAACTCGATGCAGTATATTTTGCTAGGGAAAAAGGGTTTGTTTTTTTGTGGGTAGTATACTGTGTGGGTACACTGGTAACTTTAACTGGTAACCCCTAACTTAATAGTGGATGTGATAGACAGGGAATGTTGGACAAAAGCAGTGGAAGGGAATAAAAGAAACTTCAAATATATTTGTTTTTAGAAGGTAATACAGATATGACTTCCAGGTGTAATATTTGGAGTGGTATGTGAAATTTGATGTAGTCTTGTTCTAAACTTCAGTTTCTAGAAATTCTGAAGAGGGAAACTGTTATGTTCATTTTCCCAAAGTTTACGCTGGTGAATCCACATTCTCAAACCTTTATCATGTGCTGTTCCCATTAACTTGTGTTGGTGGTCCTTCATGTTGATGCTTACTTTTTTGATTAGTAGGTAACTTTGACTTTCTGAGTAAATTGTGTTACATTGGAGAAAAGCAGCAGTCTAGGAAAATAGAGTGGTGTGGCTACAGAGACAGATCTCTAAAGGCCTAAGATGGGGTGGCATATGTGTATATGTGTCCTCTTTGTTCAGCTCCCTTTCCACACACATCTTCTTTTGCTGCTAGTAAAATGAATGACTGAGCAAGAAGTAAATTGGTGTAGAATAGGAAGAGAGATCCAATTTACAGTCTATGTATATGCAGTTTGTGGATCTTGTTGAAAATTCTGTATAAATCTGGTTCCATCCAAAACGGTTTTAGATGTATTTGGAGTCCAATCATGATATGAAGAATTTTAGAAACTTTATTCTAGTCTGAAACTGACACAAGACTTACTGAGTCATTCGCATAGGAGAGCCAACCCATGCTTAGAGTATTTTAACTGGAACTACATTTAAATGGAATTTTAAATTGTCTCACCCAATTCTTTTCAATGCATAGAGTAAGTGACTTCAAAAACCCTGCAGCCCCCTCCCTAAAATTACAGAATGATGGTTTTACAATTCATATATAACTTAAAGATGGGTCTGAGTTTTCACTGTACAGCAGTATAAATCTGGAGTAATTCTTTTGAAGTAAATCCTATAATGCTAATAGATAACTGTGTGGTCGAATGAGTAATGAAGAATTTATTTTACTTCCTAATAAAATAGAAAGTGAAGAGTCAGGATGAAAACTCATTTGTAAAGGACAGAAGTATTAAAGGTCTTTATGCAACTGGTTTATTAAGGCAGGATTAAGGCAAAGTGGAGCATCAAAAACTTAAAACAGGAGGCATGTAGGAAAGAGTGCTGAGGAGGAATTATGGGAAGTGTGCGATAGGGCCAATAAAAATTGTAATCAGCAATAAATCTGCTCTGGAGGCCTTGTCCTTGACCAAGTTTTTAAATGCAGCGAACCTGGAAAAAGATGTGGTTCAGGTTTCTTGTTGTTTGTCTTGCTTCAGACATGTTGGAAGTGTGAGCAGAATGGTTTTGGGCATTGCAGTCTGTAATAATACAGAAGGAGCTTAGAGAAAGTGGCTGTATTTTCTTAGACTTCCACTGGATCGTATGGCAAAGGGCTTTCTGTTTTTTGCTGCTGAGCTGGGAGCAACAATAGAGGGAAAACAGTGTGTAAATGGAGCATAAAGTAAAATATGTTTCTTATTGCATGTTGGCACATGGTAAGTGAAGCGAAGGGGATTTGAGAACAAAATGAAAGCAGATGAATAAAGTTTCAAGAATAATTAACAAACTGATTACTATGTTTTAACAAATGTGATATGGGATGATTATGAGGAATGCCTGGAAAAGAGCTGTTCTTAGGTTGTATAGTATTTGTGTGCACTGCACACAATTTTATTAGGAAATAAATAATGGAGTAGATGCAACAATTCAGGGCTTGTGAGGCACACAAGTGGGGAACAGTGTACGACAAACTTTCATTTCCAGTTATAAGATGATTCCATGCTGTTTTAGCTCATGGCGAATAGATGGTCTTGTCTTGATTAATGATCTTGATGTTGGGATAGATTGCATGCTTAGTAAGTTTGCGGATGACACCAAGCTGGGGGGAATGGTAGACACGCTGGAGGGCAGGGACAGGATTCAGGGAGACTTAGACAAATTGGAACACTGGGCCAAAAGAAATCTCATGAGGTTCAGCAAGGATAAGTGCAAAGTCCTGCACTTAGGATGGAAAAATCCCATGCACTGCTACAGGCTGGGGACCGATCGGCTAAACAGCAGGACTGTAGAAAAGGACCTGGGGGTTATGGTGGACGGGAAGCTGGATATGAACCAACAGTGTGCTCTTGTTGCCAAAAAGGCCACTCAGTAGGAGTGTTGCCAGCAGATCGAGGGATGTGATTATTTCCCTCTATTCGGCACTGGTGAGGCCGCATCTGGAATACTGTGTCCAGTTTTGGGCTCCCCACTACAGAAAGCATGTGGACAAATTACAAAGAGTCCAGCGGAGGGCAACGAAAATGGTTAGGGTCCTGGGGCACATGATTTACGAGGAGAGACTGAAGGAACTAGGCTTATTTAGTCTGCAGAAGAGAAGACTGAGGGGGGATTTGATAGCAACCTCCAACTACTTAAAGGGGTGCTCCAAAGAGGAGGGAGCTAGGCTGTTCTTGATGGTAACAGAGGACAGAAAAAGGAGCAATGGTTTCAAGTTACAGCTGGGGAGGTCAAGGTTGGATATTAGGAAAAACTTTCTCACTAGGAGGGTGGTGAAGCACTGGAATGGGCTACCTAGGGAGGTGGTGGAATCTCTGTCTTTGGAGATATTTAAGGTTCGGTTAGACAAAGCTCTGGCTGGGGTGATTTAGTGGGAGTGGTCCTGCTTTTAGCAGGGGGTTGGACTAGGTGACCTCATGAGGTCCTTTCCAGCCCTATGAGTTCTACGAAACTGGCAAGAAAAGGCCTGGTGAGTGGATGGGTGAGGTTCTGTGGTCTGCATCATGCGGGAGATTGGACGTAGATGATCATATTAGTCCCTTCTGATCTTACAGTCTGAGTCATTATGGGGGCACACACATCACAAAATTGTATATAACTGTTTCAAAGGTGGGCAGCTCAGACTGTGGCAAGAAAGCTTCAAGCAGACAGCCAAATTGAGAAAAAGCAGTGCCAAACACCAGGGTAAGTTTAAAGCAGACTTGTCCAACCTGCAGGCCGGACTCTGGCCTGCTGAGGGCTTTCATCTGGCTTGCAGAGTGCTGCTGCAAGAGTCTGGGAGCTGGGGCCAGCTGGGGCCCTTTTAAATCTCCTGCCTTGTACACAGCCACAGCGGGGAGTGGCCTGGCCGGAGAGCAGCGTTCAGGGGCTGGATTCAGCCCCTTTCACGTAGTTCTGGTGCCAGAGTAGGGGTCGGGGAGGCCTTGCAGCGCTGTAGGGTGAAAGGGGAGCCTGTGTGGGTTAATGGGAGGAGAAGAGCCGGTGCATGGGGAAAGACAGGGAAAGGAGAGGAGCCGGCACGTGGGGCGGGGGAGGGAAGAGAGGAGAAGGAGGGGAGCTGGCGTGCAGGGAAAGACAGGGAAGGAGGGGGGCCGGTGCGCTGGGGTAGGGGGGAAGAGAGGGGAAGGAGAGGAGCCGGTATTGGGGGGGGGGGGGGAGACAAGGGAAGGAGAGGAGCCATCGCACGGGGAAAGGAAAGACAAGGACGCAGGGAGGGAGTGGAGCAGAGCCCGTGCTTGGAGAAGGAAGGGGAGGAGGGGAGCGGAGCCCACAGGGAAAGGGGTCCATGAGCCCATGCAGTGACATGGCACAGCAGGGACCAGGGAAGGGGTTGGGGAGCCAGCAGAGCTGGAGAAAGGGAAGTAGTCAGGGAGCCCATACAGTGGACAGGGCAGGGGAGCCTGAACTGCGCAGGCTGGGGAAGGGGTTGGGGAGCCCGAGTGGTGTGGGGCAGGAGGAAGAGGTCAGAGGTCAGTGAGGGGTATGGGGGGGGAGGGGAAGTACTGGGGGTCTCACCACCTGGCCACATGGCTTCCTTCCCACCCCTGCCACTCCCTTCCACCCCTGTCCAACCTACCATCCCTCCCTTGCCCTGCTACTTGCCCTGCTACTCACTCTTTCTCCATGCTTTCCCCTGCCAGCCCACGTGGCCCCCTGCCCCCTGTACACTGATGCATTCTGAAAACAATAATGATGAGCCTTTTTCAAGTTTTCACAAAATGTGGTTTAATTAACAAGTGAAAATTTGTGTACAGTTGTGAAAGTGACGCTTATCTAAAGGCTGCTGTAGGGAGGATGGATATTATTTGAGAGTTGTGTTTAGGTATGAAATGCAAGTTTCCACTTTTACAGAACCAAACTGAGTTTGTAAACTGGTGTTTATTTTCTGACTGTTTAAATTTTATTAATAGTAAGATCTATGTCTTCTATGCCTTATCTATCCAAAATTTGCTCTCCAGCCCTCTGAGTGAGAAAAGATTTGCAGTGTGGCCCCTCACTCAAAAAGGTTGGACACCCCTGATTTAAAAGGTCTCCAAAGAGCTCCGCTGCTATTTAGGACAGATAAAATACTGTTTGTTTACCCTGATTGTATGAAAGCATATTTGTTATGAAAAGACTTTATTCATTGTGTAGAATGATCCACCACATTTGCTATCTAAAGAGTGACAGTAAATTATATTTGTTTACAGTTTCTTTTTGGTTTCTTACACTTAATTCAGTAATTTATATTCTAATGTTATATAGGAACAAAGGCCAGGATGCCTCTCAATACTTTGTGAATGCAGTAATTAAAAATGACTGATTAGTGGATCCAAAAACCTGGTGCCTAGGATTTGTCGAGGCCTGTATTAAGAAGTAGGCTTTGGCCTTTCCATAGTTACATAGTGATGTAATATAATTCCAGAGCATTAAAGAGGAAATAAAGTTTGTGTGGCATGCTAGGGATTGACCATGGGATTTCAGGAACAGCCTTATGCTTGAAGTTGTTAAGGTAGACTCACACAGTGTGTCCAAGACTTAGGATTTGGTTCATAATGAAGGATGAGAGTATATTTTTCTTCTAGAGTCAAGTACTTTCCGTTTTCCTGGGGGAAGAAAAATAGGGCCCTTCATTCCAAGAGAATCTCCATTATACGCTGGTAGCATCCAGTTCTAGTGTGTTAGGAAAGGGGGAGACGTTGGAACTCTTCGTTGCGAAAGAGTTCTCAGAGAAAGAAGCAGAGAAACTGATGTCCCACCTCTGTTATCTTCTTGCGGCAGCCGGGTTAGTGGAGGCTGAGTAGCAGAGACACCCACGCCTACTTTTGCAGCAAGTAAAAACAGAGTCTGGGGAAGGAGAAATGGAGTGAGTGCTCCTCTTCCCTTATCAACTAAAGGATGCTGGAGGAATGGGGTCTTCAGTTTTATAGGACACCTACTAGCTGCAGGCTGTTAGGAAAGAGAATTTGAATGGTGTTAAGGAATAGCAGTGTGATATGTGAAGGTGTTGTACCTGGATGTTGGGTCCCACATCTTTTGTAATTAGTGGCCTTTTGTCTTTGGATTATTGGTTGTCCAAGGGTGAGGGGTTGTGTTTGAGAGGGGAAAACTGATGGGCATAAGTTATAAAATAAAAATGTGGTGTCTAGAGAGAGAGGTTTTGGAAGAAGAAGAAGAAGAAGAAGAAGAAGAAGAAGAAGAAGAAGAAGA